>JARSSU010010825.1:0-85597 GCA_029619165.1 Eurosta solidaginis
CAGTTATCCGCGAGAAGATAAACGAGGTGTGGTGCCAAAAAACGTCCCCGAGGAGTGAACACACTAATATATATAGCAACTACTATGGGGCAGATGTCCACTGAACAAAGTTTTTTACGGTTATATTCATATCGTTTAAGAAGGAAGACTTAAAAGCTTCATAATGACTGCTACCGTCGTAAACAGTAGATGAAGAAAGTGCGGGACTGCAGGAAGAAAAGTTTGAGCCATGTCTGTGTAAGTGTCCTGCGCTCGCGGAGTAAGACTTGAGCTTTTAGAGCGACGTAGTTTTCAGAGCCAAAGGAAGTAAATAATCTTTTGTCCTAGAAAACTTCAAATACTTGCCTAAGAACACAGAGTTATTTTATAACATGAGTGCTGGTACCAATTAGGCTTATTCCAGGTACCATTTAAAAACCAAAAAATTCCGGGTTTTAAGCGACTGTCGTAGGTGGAAAGTTTATGAGATCCCGGAGAAGATGCCCTTAGGATAACGATGACGAATCAAAAACAAACCCACGAATAAAGTTTTTAAAATTCCGGGACTTTTATTTTTTAAGTCCGAAAATAAAAGTTGAGCCGAATTTTTGTTAAGAACAAATAAAAGTCCGGCCCTATAACTTACTTACTTACTTTAATTGGCGCTTAACCGTCTAAAACGGTTTGGCCGTTCTCCAACAAGGCGCGCCATTCGCTCCTTCGCTCCGCCAACCGGCGCCAATTGGTCACACCAAGGGAGTTTAAATCGTTTCCACCGGTCCTTCCAACGAGTGGGGGCCGCCTCTACCTCTGCTTCCATAGGCGGGTTCCGATAGAAACACTTTCTTGGCCGGAGATCATCTTTCATTCGCATAACATGGCCTAGCCAGCGCGCGCCGCTGCGTTTATTCGCTGGACTATGTTGATGTCTGCGTATAGCTCGTACAGCTCATCATTAAATCTTCTTCGGTACTCGCCATCGCCAACGCGAGAGGTCCATAAATCTTCGAAGAACTTTTCTCTCGAACACTCCCAAAGCCGCTTCATCTGCTGTTGTCATGGTCATGCTTCTGCCCATATAGCAGGACGGGTACGATAAGTGACTTGTAGAGTACTGATTTTCGTTCGCCGAGAGAGACTTACTTTTCAATTGCCTACCTAGTCCAAGTAGCTTTATTGGCAAGATAGATTCTCGCTGGATTTAGTGCTGATGTTGTTGCTATGTGATGCTGGTTCCCAATAAACGAAGTCTTTTACTATTTCGAAATTTATGGCTGCCAACAGTAGCGTGGTCGCCAAGGCGCATATGCGCTGACTCTTTGCTCGATGACAGCAGGTACTTCGTTTTGTCCTCATTCACCATCAAACCCTCTTTACCGCTTCTTTTCAGCTTGGAGTAAGCAGAAATATCATCGCGGGTGTTTGGGCCGATGATATCAATGTCTACAGCATATGCAGTAACCTATGGAACCGCTTATCCAAAAGAGACGACTTTTTAAAATAGATCCTGTAATGCCTAGATTTGAGACCTTTAAGATCTTTGACAGTTTATGTTAGTAATACTATAAATTTGTCATAAGCAAATTTCAACCAACTCTCATTGCAATATACTTCACTCATAAAACTCTTTGGTATATGAAATTAAATTAAGATGGGGGTAAAATCCTGTTGATATAATTTTTGGTGATAAAATGCCATTTTTTGTACGTATCATGTCGAAAATAAAAAAATGGATGACATACTATAAAAAATCGTGTACTATTTTGATTTGCACCGAAAAGTACGTAGCTTTACACAAGAAGTGTGCAAAAGTATACAGCTTGTAATTTCATACAACAATGTGTAAATTTCGGTCACAATTATTATCGTATGTTACGAATATTAGCAAAACTAAGGGGTGCTGCTATCTCTAAGCGAGTGCCTAAGCAGTGACGTGAATTCACATAAATAGTTCAATCATTATGTATCAACATAAACGAATCAATTATGGCGTCTACACATATGAACCATGTACGTATATGAGCAGCGGAGAGTCAATGCACAAACACATGCATATATCTGAGATACTCCTATAAGTATGCAATGAGAAAAACTATAAAATTGTGAAATTGTAGTTACAGCTGAGAAGTTTGAGAGCTGATGGACTAGTAGATTCTGGAAGCGCCTAGAAGTTGCGAAGTTTGAAATCAAAGAGTATAAAAGGCGACAATTGTAGAGGCGCTGGAATTCAGTTTGATTTGAGTTGTCAAGCAGTTTCGACTAAGACGCTATCTAGCGAACAGGAGCAGTATTATTTTGAATAGTAGAGTTTCATTTGAACTATCAATCAGTTTGGTTATTAAGCAAGCTACTCGTTGCACAGTTTGAGTGTTATTGTGAAGTACTTTAATAAAGGCCATTTTGCATTATTACAAATTGGAGTTATTTATACAACAGTTTAGTGATTCGAACTTAGCAGAAGGGCAAATAAGAGGATTTGCAAGCAAATTCGTTACAGTATTTTGCTTCAGGTTACTTGTAAGCTATTAGAAAAAGGCAAAACTGAAAAATAAAGAATTGTAAACGCAAATAAGTAAAGATAATAGTAAAAACGTGTTGCCTCTTGTTATATATGTTTGTTTACATTATGTACTTTCACAGAATAAATTACAATATACCTATGTACAAACTTATCATGCATAATATGCATTTACACATCGTCCCGTTTATTCGTTAACCTCGTATCTACAATTTCGGTAAAGCGAACACGGTTGCCACATTGGAACCAAAATTCATTAAAAAAAGGACCAAATTTTGTTTTATTTTACTAGTATAAAATACAAAATTTTAGGATGTTTCCATATAAAATTTTACTAAACATAGTGAAGACTTTCCTATAATTCAAGCTGAACAAACAACCAAAAATGGTACTAAATTTTGACATAGGATAAGTCTGTGTCTTTCACCAACCACACGTTGTGAACCTAGTTTTGGTCACAAAGCTCTTGGTTCTAGCATTATGTTGTTGTAGCATTGAAACGGTTCAAAATTTACGTTCTGGTGTTGCCGAACTATGAATGTGGAAAACTCAGTAAATCATAAATGAAACTAGGCAATTTTGTTAGTGCTATTTTTTAGACGCTTACTTTTTCCCTTAACGTTTAAACTTCGTATCAGGGCCTAGATTCAGTAAGTTTAAGTTTTGATCCCAGGCCTCAGGGGTTCTGCTAGTACCTACGGGAATAATTTTATAGAAAACATTTCTTCCGAAATCAAATCTCTTTTGCATTTGCTTCCTTATGTCTTCGAGTTAAAATATTTCTTGCGCCAAGATACTTAGTTTTCAATTACCTTGCGTGGCTTAACACCACAATAGTCCTGATATTCCTTGAACTCATTGAGCTGGGTGAGAAAGATTTAAATATCAACGTGCCAAATGAGAATTAATGCATGGAATTTCTTTGTATAAGGTGTGAAAGTGTTAGGCTCACGGCAGAGTGTTCGCCATAAGCTATGCTACGCGAGAAGCAATTTTTATTTTCATATATTTTACATAGTGTTGTATAACCGATCGAAATATCTAGCCGTTATTAATAGCCGTTTCGTTTGCGCGTGAAAAAAACGCCTATCCTCGCTTAGATAATGCTTAGGAGACCCATCTAGCGGCTGTGGTTAAACAACTAGCTACAGCAACAGGGTGTACCGAAAAGCGGAGACACAACCCTCTGTTGTATTTCTGAGTATAACATATAGCTGAATCAGTTGTGATAAATAGTGGACGCGCATAAAATACACAGAATTAGTGCAGAGGGTGAAACATAGACACATATTTCAGTTACATCTGAGTATAGCCCGTGAAATTTAGTAGTACTAATTTTATGCGTAGCAATTTCAGAGGTGTATTTACGAGGTATTTGTCGCTTAGCAGTCCATATAAAGTTTAAGCGTAAACATATAAAGATGTGCGAACAAAACGCAGCTAATATTATTATAAAACAAGAGTTTTTTTTGATTAATCGGTTATTTCTCAACACTTAACGACAATGGGTTTGCCAACACTTTTCTTTTTAATGCCTGGCATAAATTATATCCTAGGTGAAATGTTATTGTTCTGGTACATTTTATTGACTGAGCAATTTTTTTATGGCGAGATTTCCATTGAAGTAAATTCAAAATTATATGGGGGCTAACGAAAGTTTGGCGAATTTTTGGGCCATATTGTGAATTTTTACCTGAGTGAAGAAGAAAGAAAAGTACCAGTCGTGGCTACTGCCTAAAAAGGACCAATATTGAAGAAAAGGGACCAGCGGACCAAATGGGTTTGGATGGGACCATTTTTGGTCCAAATGGACCAAAGTAGCAACCGTGAAAGCGAAGAAAACTACCTTTCAAATTTCTCAACAGACACTGGTGAGTTTTTCGGTGATGACAGCGTTACCACTTGGGCCAGAATCGCGGATAAAAAACTGGTAACGATATTCGGTTACATAATGTTCTGGGTACTATTTTACCGGTAACGCTCAGAATCGGGGCGTTAGAGTGTCATACTTTTCCATAGTAAACTTGCACCTGTTTTTTCGTCATAAAGATTGGATCAATTGAGATATTGCCTTAAAATTTGATACGCCGCTTTCTGTTGGAACAAATAGGATTCTGCATGAAAAAAAATTCGTTTAATTTGGACTTTTTCACTTTTAAGCCAAATTTTGTGTCGTTGGGGTAAAAAAATGCTTTAGGAGCCAGTATACATCCTGGTTTGGAAAGTTATGGATCGTTTCTTTCGGAGAGAAGCGTACAAATCCGTTAAACCATTACCAGGCACGTTGCAAAGTAAATTTATTTGTAAGCATTTGTAGGTGTTTGTACGTAAGTTTTACTGTTATAAAGCATTTGCATCATTTATCTTTAAGTTCAGCTTTTTAATTAATTAAAAGTAGGCAAATTTGTACTTGAAAATTTAGACAGTGCGTATACGTAATGCCAATAAACGTGTGTATACGTAACACATACATACATATGTATGTATATGTGTATTAGGGCGGGTCGATTTGTGGGGAGGCAAAAAAATCGCCCATTGCTCTGTGAAAATCATATTCTAGGGATCAAAATAAGAAACTTTGCCGAAGGAACGAATTCTGATGTCCCTCCCCCCCCCAATTTGGGTCGAACTTTTGGGTACAAACATTTATGGTGAACCCCCAGGGGGGTTCCTGGGGGTGTGTCACTGGCATCGGTGGGTCGGGCCTCCAAAGTTAGTGGGGGTCGGTGATACATTTGGACTCGATTGGAGCACTCTAAATGGGTCAAAGTGGGATTTTTCAAAATTTGCCCCTACCCAAAAGTTCGACCCAAATTGGGGGGGGGGTGGTACATCAGAATTCGTTTCAGAGGTATGGTTCCTTCGGCAAAGTTTCTTATTTTGATCCCTAGAATACGATTTTCACAGAGCAAATTTTTAAATCGACCCGCCCTAATGTGTATGCTTGAAAAATTCTTAAAAACATTTTCCATGTAATGAGTGTAGTTGGAGTGCTTTTTGGCATTTTTACTAAATAATAAATTAAAATTTGATGGAAAACAGCTTTGCATTATTTACATGTTTACAAAAACAACAAACAAAAAACCAACCGATCAGCAAAAATTTCATTATAGCATATAGTAGAACAAAAACAAAAAAGTCACATTATGAGACGTGCGCAAATTTGCTAATGCAATGCTATTGAAGATAGAATTTGACGTACATATTCGTTTGTATATGCAAATGTGGAAGCGTTCTTCTTTATGCATGTATGTGTGTATGAATGTGTGTTTAATAGATATAAAAGGGGGTGACATTTTTCATAACACAATTAGTTAAGGGGTTAAAAGAGGGTTATGGAAAATGTTTAGAAAATATTTTTGTCTATTACGTGCGAGGTTAAAGAACACGAAAGAATATTTGAGATGAATTAATATACATACACATTCACACACATGTATTACAACCAACATTGCCTGAACACATGCCCGACTGCCAATGCACTTGTAGTGAATTTTGAGTGAAGCTTAACAGCAGAATACGTTGTTTTTGTACCTGAGACATGCTAATGCTCAACATTTACTAATTAGAATTTAATGAAAATAAGCAAAAATGCCAGTGGATTCTGTGGAAGGAGGGGAATTGTGTGTAAATTGGTAAAGCTAGGCAGGCTAGACAAAATATTGAAGTTACAGGCATAAGTAGTTACTTAAAGAAAAGTTTACTGTAAGCAGCGATTAGTTACGTTGCTTTAAATTTGAATTAATTTTTTTATTTATATATTTTTTTTATATTTTAAATAAATTTTTAAACTAAGAATTTATTTAATTTATAAATTTCCACGGAAATCGTACATTGCATCTGTTGGTTTTAATTAAAGAGATTTTGTTAGCCGCAAGAGCAACACAAACAAGTTTATCGACTAGCTGAGTCAGTAGAGCATACGACACTATCTTTGCTCGGTCTTTTAGTGAAAGTTTGTGTTAACTGGAGTTTAAACAGGCTACTTCGACCGCCTGAATTGAGATGACAAATAAAACTTAATGTAATTGATCAGACAAGCAAGTCTAAACTGAGATCACCTTAAATTGCAGTTAAAATTCGGACTAAAAAATTGACACTAAACATCAAAATTTGAGGGATGAAAAGCCACCCAAGTCTAACTGTAGTTTAAACTTGCATTGAAAAACAGGGTCTTAATCAGTGTTGCTATTTGAGCTTTTTTCTAGCTAGGTTTAGCTTTTTTTCCTCCGTTTAGCTTGAAAAGTGGCGATTTAGCTTGAAGCTTTTTTCAGCTTTTTTTTTAAATTTTTTTTAGCTATTTTTAGCTGTTTTCAGTATTTTAGAAAATATAGATAAACAGTTTTATATAGATTAAATTTCAAGAACATTGATTGAATTTGGGCTAGATTTAAAAAATTTGAGGGGCTGAGGAACAGAAAATGTTGGCTTTATGGAAGGCAGAAATCGAGGCGTAGTAACTTTATTAAGACAACTAATGATAATTGCTTGGACTTATAATATATTATATTAATAATAACCTATTTCAAAACTTTATTTAACCGGGGTTCACCCATCGGCAGTGGTTTGGCCAGCGCAGAAAGTGTCATGAAAATATTCCCTTCAAAAATTAATTTGCCAGATATCGCCAGATACCAAAAACTTGAAAAACAGGTTATCAGACCGTGTGGAATGTAGAGTTCACATCTTACATGGGTTCTTTAAAGCGAGAAAAAGTTGATTTCCTTATTGAAAATAGTCTTATCGGCGTTCTTATTTAACTCTTCCCAGAGGCCTGCAATATGATCGAATTTTTGCCTTTTAAGTCGGGCGACCTAAGTGCCGACGTCAACCGACTTGACGATTTTGGTGAGATTCTGTTCCTTAGATATAATTTTGATAGCATGTACTCCTCAACAGACACTGAAGTTAAATATCGTTTAGAGAATGATTAGATCAGAGTCTCCAATGTTATCGGAAGAGCCGAGAGATACTGGCGAAACCTAGCGTGTTCAAACAAAACGGCACATAGCTCTCCACTCGATGTCTAATATAATTAATTTAAATAAAATGTTCAACATTCACACTTATGCTTATCGCAGTAGTAAATAAAATTTATCACTTCTCTAATGTGGTTCTCTATTCACGCTATCGAATAAATAGTCGTTCGAAAATTACACTTATTCATCTGCTTAGTCCACGTCGTGAACAGGGTGATTGAGGACTTGTTTGCCCAAAATATCAAGTTGGTCGGGGAAAAATTCAAATGAAAACACTATAAATACTAGAAAGATAATAATTTATTCTGAAGCCCAAATTCTCTTTGAAGTGACAGAGCACGTTGACTTTATTATGAGGTCGTGGGCAAAAGGAATCAATGGTAACTTCTGCTGCTGGGGAAGAGAGTTTGTATGATTAGAAAATGAACAGAAGTATGCTTAGAAAACTATCCTGTGGCACCCCTGTTTTATTCTTCTATACTTGACACTCATGACACTCATGTTGCACTCTTATATTGTAACTTTTGAACTAGATCACCTAGCGCTATGCAAAATGACGCTTTTTGTAGGTGATGAGACCTGGTCTGATATTCAGTGGTCTCATATTCAGTGGAGCTTATTTTTTGAAAGGAACACACACGCCTAGGAGAGTGTAGGAAAGAACTAACATGGCGACATTATTTATCGAAAAAAAACGCCATAATTTTAGCTTGCCATGGTTGAAATGCTAGCTAAAATGATTTACGGCTGACAATGCTCCAGCTATTCAACCAAGGCAATGCAGACATTTTAAGAGAAGGCATTATCACTCATTTAAAGAAGCATGTTACGGTATACAGAGATGTATGCCGTTGTTCCTTAAATATTCTTCACTTCAGTAAACATTTCGGCGATACAAGAAGGTTTCAGGTTATCGGCTTCTTTCATATGATTATCACGAATTACATTTAGTTTTTCAATTAATTTCAGGAATGGAATGGAGTATTTGAAATTACTTTGTCTTTCCTCTTAATGTAATTGAAAAAAGTTTAAAAACATATTCAATTCCTTTCAAAAATATTGAAAGCCAAATTATATTTTTATAGAGTAATTTTTAATTAATACAAAAAACCTTTGCTCATTCATAGGAAATCCTACATAACAACTGCGCGACGTAATGTTCCCAAGCTCATCCGGAACTTTAAAGTGTCCATTGTGGACAGGAGCCCACGGGGAAACAGGTAATCCCTATAATGACCCTGACTCTGATTCTGGTTCATGGATCTAAACTCGATGACGGAGGAACGGGAGTTGGCATCTACGGGCCAAGCTTCAAGAAATAAATACCAATGGGATGCTATCCCACCATATTTCAGGCAGAAGTACATGCAATAGAAGTATGTGGTAGAGAATGTCTGCGGAGAGGCTCAACATCGAAGAGCATCTTCATTATGTCGGAGAGCCAGGCGCCCTGCGTGCCTTGCAATACTACACATTCACATCTAAGCTAGTGGATGACTGCACTGAACTCCTTAATGACTTGGGAGCCAAAAACAAGGTTTTGTTAGGATCGATTCGGGACATCAGGGACATGAATGTAATGAACATGCAGATTACCTAGCAAAGCAGGGTGCTATAGCAGGTCCAGAGCACTTTTGTGGACTTACAAAAGCACACACCAGTACCTCTGCTATCGGACTCCACACAAATAATAACTTTCGATATTTTTTTAGGAAATCCAGCCTCTTTCTGAGGATAGGTATGTATTTGGCATAGCAATGAGGCTACTGACTAATTACCCAGCTCTGATTGGAAGGAAATGTAGATCCTTATCCCTTTGGGTGCTATACCTCGAAAAAATAGTATGGTAATTACCTCCACTTTCAGTTGAGATTCATGTAATAACTCCGCATATATGAACCGATTTGAAAACGGTGAGATGTTTAATTTCGATATAAGAAAAGGCATGGTTACTTGGTAAAATGTGATGGAGGGAGTGGGAGAGGGAGAAGAATAGGTAGCTGAAGAGGGAGATGGATACAGAGAGAAAGAGAAAAGAACAGAAAAATACGGGAAGGGACAGAGAAGCAGCGTGAAAAAGGGGGAGGGCCCGAATTAAAGGATGAAGAAAGGTGAAAGAGGGAGAGTGGGTAATTGGAGTAAGAGATAAAAACTTCTAAAAAGTGCTACGGATGAAGCAGAATTAAATCAGCCCTCAAATTTGAACATTTGCTTACGCTAAAACTCCATCGCCAAAAACATCTAAAACGAAATATATAGTTTTATATTCCCATAAGGGATAAGCCTAGGTCTTATATATAAGGCAGGTATTAGGCTGTTATTCCTGGTGACCATGTACTAAATGTGACGGGGAAGTTTCAGCGTTAGCGAAGGTCGGAATTTAGTGGCAGAACTTTATAAAGACTTAATCTTGAGTCGCCAAGAATATTAGTAATTAGAGCATAATTTAACTAGGAAGTTTCATTTTAAGTCAGTTATTGATCATGTGTCTTGGAATCGACTAAAATTCTAATTGTTTGGTTTTTTAAGCCTTCTTAGCTCAGAAAATAATGTATCTTAAAAAGAAAGAAATGTAAAAGATCAATCACACTTATTTTGTCTGCCCACTGAGCACTCCAACTTTTACTTGCTTATTATTTGCATATACAGTTTGTGTGTTTATAAGCACAATTTCATACACGCATGCAAACACTTAAGTGCTATAATAATAGAAATAGTTATAACAATCATAAGGACTATTATTATTTGTGCATTTTGTTGGCATTTAACCTAACGTCACTACGCACTTCCGCCTTTTCAATTACATACTGACATGCGTCAAAATGCCATTTCCACATACAAAAGCTTTTCATGCGCAATGGATATGAATATGAATAGGTAAGATGTTTGGCTTCTAATGCCATTGTTTCTCTTAAGTACTCAGTGAGTGTTTAAACTCAGTCTTAGCCAACTCTTTCCAAAAGCCGTCAACTTTTATCATTAGCGCACATTGCATGATGTTTAGAGTAACGGTATGATTGTGCGTTTGTATGCGTGTTTCTTATACACCACCACCAACGCCAACGCTATATTCCTTGTATTACAATTTAGAAAATTCATCTTTTTTCAACTAATAACCGACAGTTAAAAGGCAGCCGTTTTGTAAATTATTATTTGATGCTTATTATACTCAGCGTGCTTTCCACACAGAGTATATTAACTGTGATTGGATAACGGTTGATGGTACAGGTATAAAGGAATCGAGATAGATATATACTTCCATATATCAAAATTATCAGTGTCGAAAAAAATTTGTTTGAGCCATGCCCGTCCGTCCGCCTGTCCGTTAACACGATAACTTGAGTAAGTATTGAGATATCGTAACAAAATTTGGTACACGGGCTTATCTGGACCCAGAATAGATTGGTGTTGAAAATGAGCGAAATCGGTTGATAACCACACCCACTTTTTCATTTCATTTCATTTCATATCTTTATTAAGTCAAATGGTAACAACCTTACTGACTAGATTACAGGTTAACTTAGTACTAGTTTAACAATTTTAAAGTAAGATTTACTGAGATAAATAATAGGACTCAATACGTGCCTAAAACAGATACCTTGGCATGGCAAAATCCAGGTCAAGGCTTCTGGATACGCGATTAAATTCTACAAGACCTCTTAGAAGAGGTGCGAAACTGAAGTAATTCGAAGGCACCACTTCAACGCGGAATGTACTGTGAAGGCGGAGAGTTCTGTTAGGGACATTGAAAGTCAACTGCCCAAGTAGTTCTGAGCAGTCAATGGCACCGGATATTATGTCAAAAATAAACATTACGTTTTGAACAAGACGTCTAACTTCTAGCGGCAAGACATTGATAAGCATACATCTTGCATTGTAGGGTGGCAGTGGGATTAACATAGTGCAGAGGTTGAAGAGCAAATCGTATGAACTTGCGCTGAATTCTTTCAATTCTTAAAGAGTGTGAAGAGTATATGGGATTGCAGATGACTGATGCATACTCTAACTTGGAACGCACTAAGGCATTGTATAAAATTTTCCAGGTATATTGGTCCTTAAAATCCTTGGCATATCGCCGCAAGAAAGCTAAGTTGGTATAAGCCTTTGGTATGAGAAAGTTTACATGATTACAAAAAGTAAAAGATGAGTCAAAAGTTACGCCAAGATCGCGAAACTCATTAATTGAAGCAAGAGTTACATTTGAAATAGAGTACGCGAATGAAACCACATTCATAGACTTAGTATGCGTCATGTGACAGCATTTACTAATATTGAGTCGCAGATTATTTTGACAGCCCCAATTATTTATAGCATTCAGATCTTCTTGCAGACGCAATGCATCAGAAGTACAGGAGATTCTCCGAAAGAGTTTTAAGTCGTCAGCATAAAGCAAATAATTGGAATAGTTTATGCATGAGCCAACATCATTTATAAACATTAAGAACAAAATAGGACCAAGGATGCTACCTTGTGGTATACCTGAAGTTGTTAAGAATTCATAAGACTTAGTCCTCTCGATTTCAACAAAAGATATTCAATTTTCCAAATAGGACTTCAGCCACGACAGAAAGATTGAGTGAAAGCCCATGTTTTCAAGTTTCCACAGAAGTAGTTTGTGCGAAACTGTGTCAAAAGCCTTGGAAAAGTCCGTATATATGGTGTCAACTTGACATCCATCCTTAAACGCAGAGACACAAAACTGAGAGAAAATAGCCAGATTTGTAGCAGTCGAACGTCCCGCAATGAAACCATGCTGACATGGATCGACTATTTTATTTATAGCGAATGATACTTTGTCTTTAACTACCTTTTCAAAAAGTTTTGAACATGTTGACAGATTGGATATTGGCCTGTAATTCTTTACTTCATTTTTATTGCCTGACTTGAAGATAGGAGTGATAGACGCCAGCTTCCAGCGATCAACAAAAACTCCAGTCGATAGCGAAATATATTTATATATAACATTTTGGAAAACACAAAAAAAAATGATTATTTAGTAAATAATACACCTAGAATGTTGAAAGTTGACGTGTGGACTGATATTGAGACTCTTGATAAAAACTTGAAAATTTTTTTTAAAATGGGCGTCGCACCGCCCACTTGTGATAAAATCCATTTTACAAATATTATTAATCATAAATCAAAAATCGTTAAACCTAACGTAACAAAATTCAGCAGAGAAGTTGCCCTTACTATAAGGAATGCTTTGAATTGAAATTAACGAAATCGGTTAAGGACCACGCCTACTTTTATATAAAACAAGTTTAAAGGGGGCGTAGACTATAATAATAAGCTATAACTAAGCACGTGTTATGTAGAAAAGTAATTTATCTGAAATGAAATGTGCAATTGAAGCTCACGCTGTGTATATAATGTTCGGTTACACCCGAATTTAGACACCTTTTCTTGTTTTTTGTTTGTTGTAGTTGTGTTTGTAAGTAAATTCAAGTGTACATGTATGAACATACCACATGTCGCTCGAAAAACCACTTACGCATATTTATTTTGTCATTATGTCGACATTAATGCTTTCAAGGATAAATGCTTAGCTTTTATTAAGCCCAAAATGCCTACAACAATAACAACAACAATAAAAATAACTAATTGCTGAAGTTGCTTTTCGAAATAGTTTTTCATAAGTATGTTTATACTAATACCCAGCAAAAATTTTGAACCTTATAAAAGGCTCATTTCATATGGCCATAAAGGCTTATGTCAGCAGGCCTTAATTCTATGAGGAATATTAGTTATATGGCATATTCCTTATAATACTCATTATATTTATGTATTTATGTGATCAGGCATAAGGATTATCTGAATGATTACGTTATGTATAAGACATAAGGAATTGCTATAAGCCATTAGGAAAAATATACAAATCTTATTATAAGACTTATGAACCAAATAAAAAAGTATGACATAATGGCTTATTATGAGATAATGTTACCCCAGCGGGTTAGGGGCTTAGAATATACCTGCGGCAGGCATTCCTGTCGTAAGAGGCGACTAAAATACCAAATTTATTCAAGGGGTTGCGTAGCGTAACTATTTCAAGGTGTTGCCAGTGCAAAATATAGCTTCTCCAACCTAATTGTCAACCACACCTATTTGTTTCTTTAAGAGCCGAGGCTCTGGTGACCCCAACTTTCTCATGGATCTAGGAGCTGGGAGGGCGATATGGAATAGAAGGTTTGAAGGTTTCAAGTGGTCATACCAAATCGTTCGCGAGATGGTCGGGCTAGTACCTTAATGGTGCTTGTTGCCGGAACGTACCGGATCTTCATCCGACAAAGAAACATTAACATCGGTAACACTCCCAACGGCCTTCGGGTGCAATAACCTGATTGTATGTTTATGTATCAGGTGGAATAGGGAATAGTATGCCATAGGAAAAATAATCCAGTTTCCCTTAAAATTTATCGAATAGAGCTATGTTCTATTTATCACGTATCCTTTAAATTTAGGCAACATTTATGTTTTGGTTTACCTTAGGGATAAGGCTTATTTGTATCGTAAATAATAGAATAGGCGTTACTATAAGGCATTTGATGCACTCTTATTATAAGGCTTATCTGTCAGGAGTGAAACCAGTATTCCTTATTGCGCACATCCACTTTGCTGGGTATGTTACATAAATGTGTGTTTTGTATGTGTGTGTAAAATGCTTAGTTAGCTTCAACTCTTTTTTTGTTGCCTTAATTTGAATGACTTTTTAAATAGTTTTGTTCGGTGTCACAGCATACACGTGCCTACATTTAAAATGTACCCACCCATGTTTCGAATACATCCAGAATTTAGACTTCCCCCTTTTAAGATTTCCCACCATTATGAAAATAATAAGTCATTAGCTAAAGCTGTATTTAGCTTCCGGCAAACGCACGACTAACGATTATTAGGCAAAATGTTGTTGTGAATTTGTAGCGTAGGCATTTTATGTGTGGTTACGTGTCGTATGAGTGATGTGTGGTATGTGATCAGCCTACGGCATATTCGTTTATATCGTATTTTGGCTGAAGTTGTTGCTTAATTTGCGTATAAGCACAAAAATGAAAATCTCTTTTTGATTGATATTTTCTGCGAATTAATGATGTTTCGTGGCATAAATACAAAGCGCAGAAGGTATTATGATTTTACAGTTATATGGGAACATCGATTTTACAGTCACTCCGATTTTACAGGCGCTCTTTGTAAGAAATGGGCTCGATTTAAGTCGGCTTTAGACATTAATTAAGAGAAATAATAAAAACTTGATTACAACAATGTTCTGATCTGAAGTGAATCCATTACCTGAAGATATCACATATATTAACTATGAAAAATTTATTCTTCAAATATTTAGTGGTTATTTTTACTTAACAAAATTTTTGCACCTGACTAAAAAAACTCAATATTGCAAATGATGTTGGCACAGGAACGCAAAGCCTGTTGGATGTACACCAAAGGGCTCTTACGTCAGGTCCTGAGAACAATCATTAGTACTATGGCGTCATCTACAAAACTCTAGATAGATTAATAGATGTGTATATAAAATTATATATAAATGAGGAATTATTCTCTTCAGCACAAAATACTTAATAAACCAAACCAATTCAACCGATACTGCATTGCATAAATTGGTCACAAATATAGAGAAAGCCCTGGAATACCAGGAATATGCCCTTAGTGTTTTTCTGGACATTGTTGGAGCTTTCGACAACGCGGAAAAAGGCGATCTAGTATTATTTACTAGGAAATATAAGGTCTTTAATTCACTAAGCCTAAGCTTGGAGGGTCAACCCTGCAAGAATCTAAGACTTATACTAGATTGTAAGTTTTAGTGGAAACTCGACGTGAAAGAGATAACGAAGAAAGCCACCACGGTGGTTGTAGGAGGCTTTATGAATGCAAGACGGTGCTAAGATGCACGTAAGGCCTATCACCCAAGCTCTCTCGTTGGGTATTTATGTCCATTGTCAAAACCATACTTTACTATGGGGCTCTTGTTTGGAACACAGCCACGCAAACGACTAAATTTGGCAAAAAAATTGTGTGTGGGGGAGAGGGGAGGTGTATTCAGAAAATCAATGATTACCATAAAACCTACCCCGACAGCAACATTGCACATCATTCTACACATACCGCCTGCAGACCTAATGATAAAAAATATCGCGATGGCAACCGCAACAAGACTTAAAGCCTCGTGCAGCTTTAGTGTAGGCCTAATGGTAATAGCAGTATAGCGCCACCTAATATTGGGAAAAGAGAATATATATATAAGGTCCTGGGCTTGAGCTTTGGGAGAGATTTTTGGGGCAACATTTGAGCCGGAAGGTTGGTGCCAGGGTGCAGAAATGGCAGAAAATACTACACATGTATATACGGATGGCTCCAAATTAATAGAGGGGGTCAGGTTCGCTGTTTACTGTGTCGATCTAAAAATAAGTAGATCCTACAGGCTGCCAGATTACTGTGGAGTCTTTCAGGCTGAAGTTATAGCCGTGATGAAAGCAGCAGAAATTCTGGAGGAAGTGCAGTCGCGTCAATATATATATTGGTAGTCAGGCGACGACTAAGGCAATAATCTCACACAGTACTGCGTCAGGAAATGTTCTGTAATGCAAAGAAGCATATCAAAAGCTTCGCTCAGGTCGGACAAAACATCTTTACTTGGTTTCTAGTCAAAAAGGAATAGCAGGTAACAAAAAGGCCAATGAGTTGGCAAAGGAGGGTGCAACACTCACTGAATCGACGATAGACGTTTCAATCCGAGACAGAAGGAGACAGGAGTTGCATATGATCCATCAAGTAGGAAAGGCGTGGGCAAAAGAAACTTTTGAACACGTTATGTGCTCGTGATAAGGCTCTTAGGGGCAGCAGAGGCAGCAATTAACCTAGGTCCTAGGAAACTTCTAGTATTTATCAAGAGGATGGAGTTATTCGATAACATAAGTAAGTCCCGGTACCTAATTGGGGTTCTTCCGTTCGGTCGTTAAATAAATTCTTGTAACACTACGGACACATGCAGTCTATGTGAGGTCTTTATTGACCGGGCAGTTCAACCTACCATAAACTAGACCCTGCAAATAAGTAGGAAAACAACAATAAATTGTTAGTTTTCGCCAGCCATTGGCCGAAGGTGTTAGTTCTCGATATGTATTAGACAGGAAATATTTTGTATGAAAAAATTGAAAAGTTTAAGAAAACGCCGTACCGCGTATGTAGGTAATAACATTCCAAACTTTTGGGCAGATAAATTCAGGTTAAGGAGTGGCACATTTTCATTGAAAATGCCCAGAATCCGGTTTTTTGTAATTTTCGAGAGCCATCTCCGACAAAACCTTATAAAAAGTTGTTAATATGCTATTTATCTTCAAAAGTGTATTTATAACAATTAAAAGAATGGAACCAGTTTTTGGAAACGGGCGTGGTAGCGCTTCTTATTTGATCATTCATTGGGTACATTTTCTGAAACCGTAACTCGAAGACCGTTTGACGTAACTTAAACATTTTTAAATGGGTGTGGTAACCTCTTTTGACCAATGAAGAAGAATTGACGTACTATGAAGAAACTCTTTACACTTATTTCCTGTACAAAGGGGAATACTTCTTATAAAAGACACCCAAAATCATTAAATATACACCCCTCCATGGTCTAAGGCAGTGGTCGTAAGCTAGTGAAATAATGATTCGCGATCACTTCTCACATATTAGCCATTACGCATTGAGTTTTCGAGCTCCGTATCCCTATCAATTCTCACGGAATGCTTTGGATCATTGGGATACTGGAGAAACAGAGGTCGTGATATGTACAAATAAGTTGGCAGATATCGCCGTGGTGTTTCATTTAAAACATGCGGCTAAAGGCCAAGCAGCGCATCTGTTTTTGAAAAAGGATGTTTATTAAAGGCAGCGGTGCCACACTAAAGACTTCGTTTATTTTGGAACAAGCATTAACACAAGCAACAACATCAGTTCTTAAATCCAGCGAAGAATTCCTCTTGCCAACAAATGCTACTTAGGACTAGGTAGGCAATAGAAAAAGGAAGTCGTCTCTCGGTAAAGAAAATCATGCTCTACAAGTCACTTATCGTACCCGTCCTGCTATATGGGGCAGAAACATGGACCATGACAATATCAAATGAAGCGGCTTTAGGAGTGTTCGAGAGAAAAATTCTTCGAAAGGTTTACGAACCTCTACGTGTTGGCAATGGCAAGTACATAAGAAGATTTAATTATGAGCTGTACGAGCTTTACGCAGACATCGACATAGTCCAGCGAATTATAATGCAGTGGCTACGCTGGGCAGGCCATGTTATGCGAATGAAAGATGATGCTCCTGCCAAGTAAATATTTTTATCGGAACCCACATATGAAAGCAGAGTAAGAGGGCGGGCTCCACTACGACGGAAAAACCAGGTGGAAAACCCTATTGAAATTCACTTGGATGACTAATTGATGCCAGTTGGCTGAGCGAAGAAGAGATTGGCGCGCCTTGTTGGACGGCCATAACGGCTTAAACGGTTAAGCGCTATCATACAGTTGTCAAAAGGGGGGTATTTATTAAATGATTTTGGACGATTTTATTAGAAATATTCATATTCATAAAAAAGAAGGATATATTCTTTCTTCACAATAGTTCTAGTAATTCTTCTTCCAGTAATGGCTATCGAAACGCAGAATAATGAATGATCGAAGAAGGAGTGGTGAAACACCTATTTCAAATATTTTAGTTTCTTAAATTTCTTGTTATAATGGTATTTTGAAAGTAAAATACGATTGATATTAAGCTTTTTTCGCAAAGATAATACCTTTTACATTGGTCTATGATTCTTTATTACAACAAAAAAAAATTTTTATAACATAGGCGTGTTCCTTAACCAATGTGGGAGAAATATGTGTAACGGACTTTGACTTGATACGTCAACTGGTCTCATAAAAAAAAACTTTGGAAAATGCTTGATTGAAAAATGGAAAGTGCCACGAAATGTTCAAAAATTGTTTTCCTTTTTATACTCAGTTGAGCAGAGCTCACAGAGTATATTAAGTTTGATTGGATAACGGTTGGTTGTACATATATAAAGGAATCGAGATAGATATAGACTTCCATATATCAAAATAATCAGGATCGACAAAAAATTTGATTGAGCCATGTCCGTCCGTCCGTCCATCCGTTAACACGATAACTTGAGTAAATTTTGAGGTATCTTGATGAAATTTGGTATGTAGATTCCTGAGCACTCATCTCAGATCGCTATTTAAAACGAACGATATCGGACTATAACCACGCCTACTTTTCGATATCGAAAGTTTCGAAAAACCGAAAAAGTGCGATAATTCAGTATAAAAGACAGATAAAGCGACGAAACTTGGTAGATGAGTTGAACTTATGACGCAGAATAGAAAATTAGTAAAATTTTGGACAATGGGCGTGGCACCGCCCACTTTTAAAAGAAGGTAATTTAAAACTTTTGCAAGCTGTAATTTGGCAGTCGTTGAAGATATCATGATGAAATTTGGCAGGAACGTTACTACTGTTACTATATGTACGCTTAATAAAAATTAGCAAAATCGGAGAAGGACCACGCCCACTTTTAAAAAAAAATTTTTTTTAAGTAAAATTTTAACAAAAAATTTAATATCTTTACAGTATATAAGTAAATTATGTCAACATTCAACTCCAGTAATGATGTGGTGCAACAAAATACAAAAATAAAAGAAAATTTCAAAATGGGCGTGGCTCCGCCCTTTTTCATTTAATTTGTCTAGGATAGTTTTAACGCCATAAGTCGAACAAAAATCAACCAATCCTTTTGAAATTTGGTAGGGGCATAGATTTTATGACGTTAAATGTTTTCTGTGAAAATGGGCGGAATCGGTTGATGCCACGCCCAGTTTTTATACACAGTCGTCCGTCTGTCCTTCCGCATGGCCGTTAACACGATAACTTGAGCAAAAATCGACATATCTTTAATGAACTTAGTTCACGTGCTTACTTGAACTCACTTTATCTTGGTATGAAAAATGAACGAAATCCGACTATGACCACGCCCACTTTTTCGATATCGAAAATTACGAAAAATGAAAAAAATGCCATAATTCTATACCAAATACGATAAAAGGGATGAAACATGGTAAGGTAATTGGATTGTTTTTATTGACGCGAAATATAACTTTAGAAAAAACTTTATAAAATGGTTGTGACACCTATTATGTTATGTAGAAGAAAATGAAAAAGTTCTGCAGGGCGAAATAAGAAACCCTTAAAATCTTGGTAGGTATTAGATATATAAATAAATTAGCGGTATCCCACAGATAATGTTCTGGGTCACCCTGGTCCACATTTTGGTCGATATCTGGAAAACGCCTTCACATATACAACTACCACCACTCTCTTTTAAAACCCTCATTAATACCTTTAATTTGATACCCATATCGTACAAACACATTCTAGAGTCACCCCTGGTCCACCTTTGTGGCGATATTTCGAAACGGCGTCCACCTATAGAACTAAGGCCCACTCCCTTTTAAAATACACATTAACACCTTTCGTTTGATGCCCATATTGTACAAACAAATTCTAGGGTCACCCCTGGTCCACCTTTATGGCGATATCTCGAAACGGCGTCCACCTATGGAACTAAGGATTACTCCCTTTTAAAATACTCATTAACACCTTTCTTTTGATACCCATATCGTACAAACGCATTCTAGAGTCAACCCTGATCCACCTTTATGGCTATATCCCTAAATGGCGTCCACCTATAGAACTATGGCCCACTCCCTCATAAAATACTCTTTAATGCCTTTCATTTGATACCCATGCCATACAAACACATTCCAGGGTTTCCCTCGGTTCATTTTCCTACATGGTTATTTTCCCTTATGTTGTACCATAGCTCTCAACTGAGTATGTAATGTTCGGTTACACCCGAACTTAACCTTCCTTACTTGTTCATTTTCTTGTTATAAATACCCTATAAATAAAACAGCATATTTACAACTTTTTATAAGGTTTTGTCGGGCGTTATTCTCGAAAATTAAAAGAAAATGGGTTTGGTCATTTTCAGTTGGAATGTGCCACGCCTTAATCTGGTGTAATCTGCCCAGGAGTTGTGATATTTATTAATTACATATAAAGGAATAAATTGGGGGCGGTAAAGTCTTTTTACGGAAAACAAATTTTTAAAACCACTCTAATGTGCATAGATTTCCGTCCTCTTCATCCGTCTCAAAAATTACTTTCTAGTGAAAGGTGGGTAACAGGGTAAAAAGGGAAGCAGCCTGAACAGAGTAAAGTAAATGTGAATATGACACATCAGAAAACTCAGCTCATCTCTAATTCAAAACTCAAAAGTGAGTACGTAAAATCGTTCCAAGCTAATTAATTTAAATGTCTTCAACGTGAATTTCGTTATAAATAAAATCTGGGCGAGTATCGTGTTATACGATAACGGATCGAAAACCAATTCGACTCATATGAAACTGTCAAACTTTTTATGAAAATGATAAATTATTATGGGTTTAATAAGTACACGAGGTCTCGAGATCACGTATGCCATTAATCCGATTCACCAGCTACGAACTCTCTGGATTTGAAAAATTGATTTCGATCACGGATCGTAGAACACGATACAGGCCCTGTTTTTGTCTCTCATTTGAGATGTTTCCATACTTTGCTTAAATGTAAAATCAAAATTGCCGCTATTTCCCGAATGGCCTGAAAAAAAATAATTGGAAATTAAGTTTGTGAAACAGTTGAAATATTTAAATATAAAATCTGTAGAAAAGTAAATTTCTAATAAATGCACTATTGTGGTAAAGTTAAAAACCTACAGCAGAGAGCTTTTTAAATACGCGCCTGTGTGTGTGTCTGCCTAATGTTGTTGTTGTGTTTTTTTTTGGGCTGATGGTGGCTGAATTGGAGGAGTTCAACTCAATGCAACAAGAATTAAGGTACATTTTTACGCCGATTCATTGCAGAAAAAATATAAAAAAAATTATTAGAAAAATTAAGTTAAAATCCAATTTTATAATAAAACAAAAAAATATAAAAAAACTCTTTAAGAATGCAATACATAGAATAAGTTTGAAAACATACATACATACATACATAAGTAGTATTGAGTATAAAAAGCTCAAAATTATATAAACGGTACTCACCTCCACGACTAATGCTGCCCGGTGAGTAAGTGGGTTGTGGCACGCTTTGCGCTGCACCATTACCACCGCTGCTATTGTTGTTGCTACCAACAGCTGTAACTGTTGTTACAGCACCTTCACGTGCTATATCCTGCATCACTGTTGCCGCTCGACTGCCCACACCAGCTGGCTGTAATGTGGTATAATGCTTTGTGTCTGGCCCCGCTAAGCCAGCACCAACACCACCAATGCCAACAGCACCAGCGCCAACTGTTTCATGTAATCTATGCAACGATTCGCTGTGTTTAAGGCCATTCGCATCATTTGACAATGTTGGCGGCTTTTGATCTATTCCTTTAGTGTCGTTAGCGCCAATATGTGATGCGATATCAAAACCATTTGTTGGGCGTGCACATTGTGTGGCGTGTGTTTCCATATGTGGATGTGCGGATTGGTAGTTGAGATATGTGGGAGCAGTATCAGTGCTATTACCATAAATTGGATAATGTGGTGTCGGTGGTTGATTAGCTGTTACACCTGGTGGTGGATATGGTGTGATACCATTACGTTTAATATCATTTGGTGGCTTAAATGCTGATGCCTGCGTGAAGGCTGAAGTGCTTCCGGCACGTTTGCGTTCATCCAAATTTGGTTCGGTATGTTGTGCATTACTGCGTGCCTGATCATTTTCCTTTTGTCTGTGGAAACGCAAGAGATCAGTTTGTAAGTGTTGTGTTTCTTTGCTTTTTTCTTGCGTTTGTATGCCATATTTTTGTTTTTCTTCAAAGAGATTTTGAAACGGTGGCGGATTCTCATCCTGATCTTGCATACGATATAGATTATTACGTGCTTCGACGGGCCAACTACCTGAAAGGCTTTTAAGTGCTGCCTGCGTCTCGCGTATCAATGTTTCATCATCTTGATCTTCGGCGCATGTTTTTGTAGGTGTTGTTGTACTGACCGCTGCTTGGCGGTCAGTTGATTGCACTGTGGTTGGGGTGGTGGCAGTGATGGCTGCTGAAGTTTGTAACATTGCCACATCCTGTGGTGATGTTTTAAGTGAGCTGTTGTGGTTACTGTTATTGTTGTTTACAACGCGTTTCTTTTGTGGCAATATCGAAGACTTGTCTTCGGTTTTGTGGTTATTGTTATTGTTCGTTGTTTCATCATCACGACTAGAGCGCTTTTTACGTTTCACAGCGGTTTCATGTTCTTCGACTTTGTTGTTATTATTATTGTTATTGCTTTCAGCAAGTGCATTTTCCTTGGAGAGTGGTCGCTTAGACAAAGCCATGACGATATCGAATCTAAACATATTTTTATGTTAAATTTTAATATTTTATAAAATTGTTGTAAAATATAACATTGTTTATGTATTGGGTGCTTAAATAATAATTTACTTAATATTCTGATTTGAAAGTAATGATAACAATTTAACATGGACGGAAATTAGAGTGCTCTAACAAATGAATTTTTCTCTCACAATGACAAGGATTTCTGGTAAAGTTAATAAAATTAATTTAATAAACAAGTCTGTATTTCACTAAGAGATCAACAAAGCATATTTCTGTAACTAATTGAGTTATGAGATTGAAATTTCGCTTAAAGAGAAGAATTTACTCAACCGTGCCGACTTTTGAATGTCATATAATACTGTAACGAATTTACTGAAATTCCTCTTATTTGCAACCTTCTGCTAACGTTCGAATCACTAAACTGTTGTATAAAAAACTCCAATATTCGATAATGTAAAATGGCCTTTATTAGACGTCTTAAATCAAACTGATTTTTGATGCCTCAGCCTGTGGCGCTTTTATACTCTTCGGTTTCCTCGTTCACCCATTTCTCCTACGGTCTTATAATTTCGTGAACCTGATGCTTATTTACCAGTTATTTACACGTATATTTGTATCCATATGCGTGTGTATATGTGAGCGGCTGATGATGATATGCGCTTGTGAGTATCTCTCTCTGTTGCCCCGCACGTATGTGTGCAGACATAATGATTAATTTGTTTACATATATACAAGTGTAGCAGCTTGCTTTATTGTTGTTGTGGCTTTCATTTACTTAGTATCAGATTAGTGATGGGAGTATCACTTAGTGTCACTAATATTTGTCACAATATAATAATAACAAACCAAATGCATTATCCACCAAAGCCCACCGACTGACAAGAGGGCCGCATCCGCAGGACGCAAGGATTTGTTATTTTTGATTGCTGAGTCGTTGAAAGGCGGAGATTTGTTAAGCGTCGAGATCTAAAACTGCTCAGTTGTAGAGAAAGACTAGGTAAGTAAAATACAAGTAAGACTTATAGATAAATGTGAAAACATTGTAAAATGAAGGTAGAATTTTTTTGTATATGTATATATTTTTGTTTTTTATAGTTGAAGAAAAGATAAGGGAATAGTTATTAGTATGACTCCGAAGGGCTACTAATTATTAAGGGAGAAGAGAACAGTTGTCATAATTAAGAAAAGTGCGTCTGAAATATCAAACGCGTCATAGTGAGAGTTATAATTCTGACACCAACAGCGGAAAGGCAATTTGATAATAAAAATTTCAAGCATTTCTCTTCTACTAGCAAGGGTAATAAGTTTAAGACGATTTGTGTATGGGGGCAGATTATAGAAAGATCCCAATGAAGATCACTTAACGCGTCGGATTTAATGAGTGTCATATAATAATCTCTGCATGATACTTTTGCACAGAATATAGAGAAACCTAACGATCTTGCATTTCCAGATTTTAATTTTTTATATTTTAATTTTTTTTGTGAACGTTGTGGCAGCACACTGCCCTCAAGTGGCCCGATGAAACCAGGCTAATCCTGTTAATTTTTTTAATGCATAATTTAAAGATACACAAATACAATAGATTAAGGGTATACATATGATTTTCTAAATATTAAGAGAAGATAGAACAGTTTTTTTCATGGCAAAGAGCGAGTCCAAAACATCAATTATTCTCGAGTGAGAGTTATAATCTTCAGACAAACATAGAAAAAGTTCGTTTAGTTGGAAATTGCTTCTGCATTGTTTAAGGTTTATAATGCCTTTAAACTTGGCATTGAACATTCAAATTACTTCGTTCAAAAGAAATAGGCTTGAAATCGATCCATTTAATAGTTTAGCCATAAACATTACACCTAGCATTTCTCTACGACTTACAAGGGTAGGAAGATTTATTAGTTTTAGCCGATTAATGTAAGGAGAAAGATTATACCAAGGGTCCCATTGAATATTTCTCTAGGCGAAAAGTAAAAACTGTTTTTGAATTGATTCTAGCCTATCCACATGAACTTGATAACACGGATTCCAAATTACCGATCCATATTCTAATAACGGCCTCATCAATGCTGTAAAAACGGTTTTTGAAACGAAAGGACCACTAAATTCTTTTGACCATCTTTTCGCAAATGCTAAAACTCCTCTCGCTTTATTGACTGTGGCATTAATATGGGGGTTGAAACTAAGTTTACAAATCACTGTAACTCTCGAGTCGACAAAAGCATCAACGCTTTCCAGAGTTTGGCTATTAATTGTGTAAGAACATGGCTGTACGTACCCACGTGAAGAACATATGAATTTACATTTTTCTATAATGAGCGGCATATAATTCGTATTACCCCAAGTAACTAAACAATTCAAATCCGACTGGAGTCCAGAACGTTCTTCAGCCGACGCGTATGACTTAATTAAAAAGTTTTACATCGTCGGTGTACATTAAAATTTTACAATACTCTATAGTTGTGGAAATATCGCTTATAAAGAGCAAAAACATAATCGGGTCCAGATGGCTGCCCTGAGGCATACCCGAGGGAACATCGATGACATTCGAACAAATGTTTTTAAAAATTACTCTTTGAGTTCTGCCGCAAAGATAGGAGGAGACCCAGTGAGTTAGGCTAGGTTGAAAGCCAAGTAATTCGAGTTTATAGACAAGTTATGAGTGGCATACTTTGTCGAATGCTTTGCTGAAATCAGTGTACATATATAACGTCGGTATGATGATTTTTTCTTAACCCATTAAAGACGTGAGTTGTAAATTCAAGCAAATTATTTGTCGTTGATTTGCTTCTACAAAAGCTATGCTGAGAACTATCTGTCAATGTAGAAATCGAAAATGTAAGGTGATTAGTAACGATTGCTTCGAATAGCTTTGCTATACCGGAGCGCTTTGCAATTCCACGATAGTTTTCAATAGACGACTTGATTCCTTTTTATGGAGTGGGATAGGAAAAGATTCCTTCCAAGCCGTCGGGAAAGTTTGAAGGATTCTTTTAGGGTCTTTAGATGTAATAAAATACTTCCGGAAACAAATGTGGAGCATATGTTGAGTTACTAGAATGGAGCTGATATGGATAATTTGTAGGTGATGAATCAACCACGGCAGAGTAATTAGAGTGAAAGAATTGAGCGAAGAACTTTGCAATCTCTTGATTGTCGCTTGAAATGCTCTTTCCAGATTTCATGGCAGAATGAAACCTGTTAGTTCTGCGTTTAGAATTTACGAAATCATTAAAAGACTTTGGGTTGCAAATTTAATCACATATATCTTAAGCTACAATTATAAACGAAAAGAGTGTACAATATTTCACTTTTCCTTTCACTGAACTTTTACCGCACCCAGTACTGAAGATATTGTGACGAATATTAGTGACACTAAGTGATACTCACATCACTGGTCTGATGCTAAGTAAATGAAGCCACAACAACACTAAAGCAGGCAGTCACTTGTACGTACGTGATAAATTAATCATTATGTATACACACATACATACAAGGCAACAGAAAGAGATACTCGCAAACGCATGTCATCATCAGCCGCTCACATACACACCCGTATATGGATACAAATTACAAATATACGTGTATATAGGTGGTAAACAAGCATCAGGTTCACGAAATTACTAGACCTTAGGAGAAATGCGCGAACGAGGAAACCGAAGGGTATAAAAGCAGCACAAGCTGAGTCATCACGAATAAGTTTGTTAAGACGCTATCTGGCGAGCAATAGTAGTGTTATTTTGAAAGTAGCCTAATAAAGGCCATTTTGCATTATTGAATAGTGGAGTTATTTATTCAACAGTTTAGTGATTCGAACCTTAGTAGAAGATTTGAAATAAGCAGAATTTCAGTAAATTCGTTACAATATGTTTCTTCCGAGCAGTCTAGAGTAAATAAACTAATAAAAAGAACCACCTCATTGTCTATTGTATTTTTTTAACTTTATTCGATTTAAAACTTGTTTAAACAATAAGTATAAAATATTAAAATTGTTTTAAAACAAAACCAAAAAAGTTTAAAAAAATCCAAAAATACAAACGTGTAGTTTGGGTTTGAAACAAAAGCAAACGGTTTCAAAAATCTAAAAATAGGAACGGGGATAGAAACGTCTGGTTTTAAAACGTATCCTTCGAGTTTAAATTTGGTGCTTAAAATTCAAAACTAAGAAATTTTATTTGTGAAAATTGCTGCAAGTTATCGAATCCAACAAATTTTTTTATACATATAAGGTGTTATGAATGATTTCTTACACAGCAGGTAGGAAAAATCTCTAATTCGAACCTGCTGCGTTTCTAGCACAATCGGAACCTATACTAGTTCGCCCTCTATATCTCGTACATGCTTCCAAATAGCGAATTTAACATGGCGACGTCCTAGTTGGTTCGAGTTGCACTAAATTTTCTATAGTTCCCAACTAGATACACAATTCCAGTTTAGAACTAGTTGGTTTCTTGGAACTCTTTCCCTAGTTCCAAACTAGTCTAATAATGATAGTTTAGTTGTTTTCTTGGTACTATTTCGTTGGTTCCGACCAAAAAGAGATTCTAAATGAGTCCAGTTATCGATGTTTCCGCGCAAATGGGAAAGTTTGGGAAGATAATTCATACTCGTAGTTTAAATTACTTAATCTGGTAGCAGCTTTTGGTAGATAGCATATTTTTCCAATTAAGTAAAAATAAAAAGCCAAGCTGTCTATTTTATAACTGGGTAAAATCTTGTTAGTACCGAACTTGTACTAATTTGGTAATTTAGGTCTAGTTCCGAAACAGAAATGTGTATCACTAGTTACTTACTGAAGGGATTTCTGGGAACCGCCCACTATTTTTATACTCAGCTGAGCATAGCTAATACGGAATAAACTAATCGAGATAGATATAGACTTCTATATATCAAAATGATCTGGGCGAAAAAAGAAATTCATTTAGGCATGTCCGGCCGTCGGTCCGTCCGTCTGTCCGTAAACACGATAACTTGAGTAAATTTTGAGGTATCTTAATGAAATTTGGTATGTAAGTTCCTGGGCGCTCATCTCAGATCGCTATTTAAAATGAACGAAATCGATACTATAACCACACCCACTTCTGCGATATCGAAAATTTCGAAAAACCGAAAAAGTGCGATAATTCATTACCAAAGACGGATAAAGCGATAAAACTTGGTAGGTGGGTTAACCTTACAATAGAAAATTAGTAAGATTTTGGACAATGGGCGTGGCACTGCCCACTTTTAAAAGAAGGTAATTTAAAAGTTTTGCAAGCTTTAAGTAGACAGTTGAGTATGTAATGTTTGGTTACACCCGAACTTAGCCTTCCTAACTTTTTTTGTTTTATATAACTTTAAGCGTGGACTTCTCCAGTTTCATGTTGACAACCAGTTCTATGCACTCACTTTCAGGAATACCGTCTATATTTAAACAAAATTTGGTTTGATTATATGTCCAAAATGTTTCAGATTTAGGCTCAAACTTTTTACCGTGTGCCTGCCAAAATCTCAAACCACTTATTGATAAAAAGTGGCCGCCGTGGTATGGTGGGAGCGTGCTTCGCATACCACACCGAAGGTTCTGAGTTCAAGTGCCGGACAAAACAACATCAAAAATTCAGAACAAAAGCTTTTCAATTGGAAAAAAAAATATGTCCAAGCGCGGTCGCCCTTCGGCAGTGATTTGGCATACACTCCAAGCGTATCGCTACTATGAAAAGCTTCTCAGTGAAAATGTATCTTCTTTGCTGATGTCGTTTGGAGTCGGCATAAAACATATGCCAATTTGTGGGGGAAATCAAAAGTGAGCAAGACACAAATTCGAAGAGAATTTCGGCCTAAATCTTATCGAAGATTAATGCGCCAAGCATTAATAATTTTTTTCTTTATAATTTTTTATGATTAATGCGTCAAGCGTAACGCAAATTCTAAAACAGTTAAACAAACGGCTTTTGTTCTACCAAAATAACAAATTCAGGGTTGTTATGTTTGTTCCAGCTAAATGAAATTTGTACGTATTTAAAGTATTTTTCTATTTTTTTCAATGGAAGATTTAATTGTACTTAATTGCGCGTTTCTATATTTGTACAGTTGAATTTTGGTATTAAGTTCGCATAGGTTAAGTGATACGTGTACAATATGACCGTATTTTTAACCCTTGAAGACGCATGTGACGCCGGTGTCCAAAAATTTTTCCTTGTATAGCAAAAAGGTTAGCAGTATTTTACTAGTTTTTTCGTTTTAAGTTACTTGAGGTTATCTGAATTTATGCATCCAAACCGATTTTCATTTAAAGTGTTTATTATAACAACAAAATTTATGGAAATTTATTAAATATCAGGGAAAATTACCAGTGAATTACCACTTCGAAGAGTCGTTTATGTTACGACTTTAAACTACATAGGGACCCGAATTCTTATTGGATTTGTAAGATATCGAATTATAGTTTTACATTTTTTAAGCTGAAATATTTCATTCAAGGACTGGTACAGAAAGTTCTGCAAATTTAGAACTCCCTACAAACTTTTTAGCAATGACAATCTCAATTGGTGTTTTGTAGTGTTTTTATACCCAGCTGTACTTTTACACAGGATATTATAACTTTGATTGGGTAATGTTTGGTTGTACAGGTATCAAGGAATAGATATAGACTTCCATATATCAAAATCATCAGTATCGAAAAAAAAATTGATTAAGCCATGTCCGTCCGTCCGTCTGTTCGCCCGTTGATTTGAGCAAATATTGAGATATCTGAACCAAATTCGGTATACCGGCTTATTTAGGCACAGTATAGATTGGTATTGAAAATGAGTAAAATCGGACGATAACCGCGCAAACTTTCATTATCGAAAATTTAGAATAACAGAAAAAATGTTTGGATATGGGCGTGGCACCACCAACATTTAGAAGAAGAAAATTTGAAATTTTAACATGGCTTACGGCCCCCAGAGATATTACATTGAAATTTGGCAGAGACATTATTCTTTCCAAATGATATAGACTGAGTGCAGATAATCAAAATCAGTTAAAGACCACTCTCACTTTTCCTATAGGTTCAACCTTAACAAAGCTTGCACTAGCTCTATGGTATTTAACTACATTTGATTGATATTATATCTCAGTAGTGGTATGGTTGATCTAAGAACAAAACTTAAACAAATTTTGAAAATATATCGAACAGTCAGTCCATAGTAATTTCCCGACGTGGTCAGATATTTGGTAGGTTTCGTTCAAATACTGTCGAATGAACCTCATAGCAGTGAATTTGAAATAGGCTAGGTTGGCAAAAACCCTGGTGGGTCGACGATACTTGGCCTCCGATATCCACTGCCCTCTTATGAAACGGAACTGAGTGGATGCAAGTCCCTTAATCACGCAGCTATATGGGAGGTAGCTTCGAAATTCCTCTAAGCCATCACACATCGTCAAGCATTTTGTCTTAGTCAAGAGCCTTCATTAAGGCTCACTTGTCAGAACGGAAAGTTATCTTTTTAACTCAGACTTAGCTTCCCTCGAGGGGTATTTCAAATTTCAAAGTAACGCTGAGTTGGAAAGTTCTAAAAGTGGGCCTAGGTTAGGTAAGGGTGAACTTGCCGGTCCGTGAGAACCTAACATAGACTGAATGGGTCAATAGTTTTACCAACGTTCAAAAGATCGAAAATAAAATTTATTTGATTTTTCTATTCTACCTACTTGAAAAAACCAAAGTTATAATCCGAATATTCAAAAAGACATTAAACTCGATTATCTTCAAATGAGGTTTTTTGAAAAGCTCTCTAACGGTGAGAAGTTTTTCTCGAACACTTATGATCCACTCGAGGTGAAAGGCCAAAACTGTATAAAGACTCTACAGCTTATAAACAGTTTTGCTTCTATGACAATTTTACGAAACTACGTGCATTAAAGACGTGTTCCATTGCGTAAACTAACTCATTTCTTTAACTTTTTCCGAAGAACTGTAACTTATGCTAGCTTTTGCTAAATTTTGAGCGTAGGCTTAGCTTGCTGAATTGTTGAAGGCATAATCTTATTACCTGGTAGAACTATCAACTGAGCCGATTTAAGTAGATTTTCCTAAAACTCTCACACATAATGCACATCTAGAAATTGTGCCCTGCTCACGGTATGGGTCGTCATTGTAAAGAAAATTTCAAGCTATATTCTTGACCTAGATTTTAATAATTCAAAAATGTGCTACGTCTAGGGTCTTTTGAATATTCTCTTAAGTTTTTATGATAATAATACACTCCTAGTCATTTTCCAAAGATATCGCATATTCTCAATGAGATATCGCAACGTTTACCATTGTATTAAAGCTCTCATCAGCAGCTTTCATATGATTTCCATATTGTACAAATACATTTGAAAATCTCCTGGGTTAATGTTTTGGTTTTCAAGACCCTAGTAGTCTAGGGGTTTGAAATCTATCCTAAAATTCATGTTAGACCTCTGCTGATGCAACAGTTAAAGTTGCGCTTAATTCTGTGCAGTGGTTCCTGAGTTATGCGACTATAAACATACATACAGACAGACAGACTGACACACAGACAAAAACTTTAAATATTGCTGTTTTGGATTCAGGGAGTCCAATGAGGAGTAAATTTTTCTGAAATATCTTCAACGTATTGTGACGAATATTAGTGACACTAAGGGATACTCACATCACTAATGTGATACTAAGTAAATAAAGCGACCACAACAATAAAGCAAGCATGCATAGGAACTTTTGAAATAATTCCGATCCAAGATGGAAGCACAGGAGGGACGCATTTCAGAAACGTCGTCATAAATATCCACAAAAATGGCATCCCAAATGGAAGAGCAAAAGACATATATGGCCATAAGAACCAGGATATACCACTTAACTTTAGATTGGAGAAAGGGTTCAGCAGTAATCGAGTACTGGTGGAGAAGACTCGACAAAGACCACGAAAGTCAAAGGTAAAAGTTGATGGATCAAATGGGCCAAATAAAGCGAAATCAAAAGTAACTGTGAGAGAAGCACTGGCATTGACAAAACCAAATGGGCGCACAAAAACGAAGGAAAGAATTTCCCAGAAGGAGTGTGAGGGTAGTTTCAAGCCAGGGCTCACTACTGTTGTGAAACGTGGGAACGATACTGATTATGCGAAGCCAATACGTCAAGCGCAAGCTCTGTTGAAGTAGTTCATGGGCCAAAGAACATAGTGTGAGGGAATGGCCCAGGGTAATGAGTAGTAGGATGAAATACAGGTACGACAAGAACTATAATTGGGAAGGTTTCTTGGAGGGAGAATTGGTACTGCTATACAACTCTCACCGGCGGAAAGGTGTTCCATCCAAATTTTGGTGCAGTTGGGAAGGCCCGTGCAGAGTTGTGAAGAGGATCAGTGATGTCATCTACCGCATACAAACAATTGGGAAACCACGAAATAGAAGGGTGATTCATTTGGAGAGGCTAGCAGCGGTTAGATCGAGGAATTTGTCTGATCGGGACGATCAGACTTAAGTGAGGGCAGTGTGGCGAATATTAGTGACACTAAGAGATACTCACATCACTAATATGATACTAAGTAAATAAAGCCACAACAATGATAAAGCAAGCAGTCACTTGTATACGTACACGCAGCGGAGAGAAACGAACAAACACACGCATATATCTTATCTGAGATCCTCAAAAAAGGAGGCAATCATTTGTGCAAGTATCACTCGCATATACACGCGCATATGAGAAGCTATAACGTGCATCTGTAGTTATAGCTGGTAATTTTATAGCTGGTAACTAAGTTAAATTCTAGAAATGCCTAGAAGTATGCGAAAGAGGAAATCACAGAGTATAAAAGGAGGTAAAGCTGAGAAACAGGAATCAGTTTGATTTAAGCACGCTATCTGTTGAGAAGTAGAAGTGTTATTGTGAAAGTAGTCTAATAAAGACCATTTTGCATTATCGAATATTGGAGTTATTTGTTCAACAGTTTAGTGATTCGAACGTTAGCAGAAGGTTGCAAATAAGCGGAATTGCACTAAATTCGTTACAGTATATACATTAGCCTATTAGAATTTTACTTTACATATATATAGATTACAGGCGGCCGCAGTGATGTGTTGGTATTGTGCTCCGCCTATCACACCGAAGAACTTGAGTGCACGTCCCGGGCAAAGCAAGTGTATATCTGCCATAAACAGCTGCTCAGTGAAAACTCATCTATCTTGCAGATGCTGTTCGGAGTCAGCATAAAACAAGTAGGTCCCGTTACGTCAATTTGTATTAAAAAACTAAAAAGAGCACGACGCAAATTGGGTGAGAAACCCGGCCTAAATTCTCTTCGAAGGCTATCGCGCCTTACATTTATTTTTATTTTTATCGGAATTCTAGGTGGCACAAGAAAAGTTAGATATTCATTTTATTCGTGATCATTACCCGAAAATTTTTCTCTTAGTTATTTTTTATGCAATAAACCCATAACAAAATATTACTGTTCGAAGAGAAAATTTTCATATTCACACGTTTACGAAAATTTATCAATGCCAATTCATTTTTAATAAAAGTGAACCGAATAATTTTGTTACACACACTAAACTACATATCTTCAATTTTAATATGGGAAAAGGTGAAACGGGAGATCAGGATAGGCGGAGGTGACAGCTGTGTTGATTTTACCTTGTAAAGCCTTTTATCTCGGAAGTGGGATTCGAACCCTCTCTTTTGCGATGGTGGATCTGTTACAAACACATTCAGCCAAAGCTACGACTTTGTTTTTTTATTTACTGAATTAGTGAGTTTTGTAATACGCTTTATTGTTGTCTGGCAATACCTGCCTCAACACGGTAAATGACTGTACATTTTCCCTCCTATAGGTAGCAAGAATTGAGCAAGGCATGTCGGGCAATCGTAAGCCCTACCTAAATTTTTTATTTGTTTTGTATGAAATTATTAATTTTTTCGTTTGCCCAACAAAAACTCTTACAACAAATGGCAGGCGCAAAAATAAATTCTGTATGAAGTTGTACAACAATAGGGCGTGGCTTTGCTCGTATCTGTTTGTGAACAGATTGATTATTGCAGTAGAGTGGGTCCAAATGCCATTCTCGGAAGAAAAGGCTTCGAAGAAATTTTTCAAATTATAATCTGAACAGCTGTCGCTCGTCCGTCAGATTTTGTGTTGTTTAAGGTTTTCCCAAAAATTTTAAAGAAAATAAATTAATTTGAAAGTTTAGCTGTTATGCAAGCCTTGATTCACGATTTATTACTAACTTAATTAGCGCATAACCGTTTGGACGGTTTTGGCAGCCCAACAAGTCGCACCTCTCGATTTTTCGCTGGGCTAACTCTTGTAATCGGTCCAGATTATCTTCTTGTCAAAATTAAAACAATGTGTGTAGATTTTTAAAATTGTACGTTGAAATTATTCACAGGAGTTCACAAGTTTTAAAAAACTTTAAGAGCCGATTTCACCAAATCGAATTTACTTAGTTAAGTCATATTTTTTAATTTTTCTGTTTCACCATCAATGCTTAGCTGAGTCACAAATTGGCCTACCTGTCAGCTGGCTTATTCTCGACTTTCAACAGTGTTGCTGTAGTACAAATTTTGAGTCGAATTAAATGGCAGTACTGATACTTCTTTCATTATGCAAATATAGCAAGCCCGTTATCGTGTGAATTCACTGGGTGGCGTGTAATGAAAACGTAGCCAAAAATACTAATATGTGTAAAACAGCTCATAGGGTTTTTGTATGTCAAATGGTTTAGTGGCTAAGTTGGTGAAACCGCAAAATAACTTAGCCTCAAATCTGGGCTAACTTAAGTTAAAACTAAGTTTTAAGCCTAAGTCGAGTTGGTGAAATCGGCCTAATAGGTTTGTACTAAGTTGCCATTCAAAACGTTGGTATTGGTTGCGTTCGGTATGACAATCCATTTTTCTGTTTCATTATTTGCCGGTTAAAACAATTTTGTTTGTGTTTCATTACACTGACACAAGACGAACAGACTACCTGATTCCCTATCTGCGCTTCGAGGGCGATCTTAAGGCCACAATAGAGGTGTACGATTGGCGCAAGGGTGCTCAAATGGCGGAAGAGGCGATACATGTGTACACAGACGGTTCCAAAGTAGTGGAAGGAGTAGGGTTTGCGGTATGTGCTGATCCGGAAATAAACAGATCCTACAGGCTGCCGGATTACTGCAGCCATTTTCCAAGCGGAAATAGTAGCCGTAACCAAAGCAGTAGAAACCCTGGAAGAAAATAGCCCAAGCTGCAATCGTGTTAACTTTTATATTGACAGTCTTGCTCCGCAGACGTCCCAATTAGACTGGGCGAAATTAAGCGAAGGCGAGAGGTGCACATGATCGACCAAGCAGGAAAGGGAATCAAGCGCAGGACTGTAAAGTGTCGAAGATTATATGTAGGTCTTACAATCTTAGACTAAACAAAGTTGCTTGTATCATTAAAAAGAGAGGACTGTAGACTCATGACGGGTATTCTGACTGGACACAGCCTTCTGGTGTCACATGCCTTTAAATTAGGCTTGGTCAGTGATAGCAGATGTAGGAAGTGCGGGCTGGAGGAGGTAATGATCGAGCACGTTCTGTGCTCTTGCCCTGCGCTTGCCAGGCTAAGGCTCCAGCTATTAGCAGTGATACAGCTGTCAGATCTAGAAGCAGCAAGTGGCTTAAATCCTACGAAGCTTCTAGTATTTTCCAAGAGGACGGAGTTAATTTATAACATAGGTCCTGGTTTTTGATAGGGTTTTTCAGTTAGGTCGTTAGAACAAACTTCTTGTAACACTACGGACTTATTCAGTCTATGTGAGGTCCTCATGGACCGGCCAGTTCAACCTAACCTTCTTCACAGTGACATCAATATTTTAATTGATATTACATTTAAGAAATAAATATTTTTGCTAAAAATAATTTTTTGTTTTTGCAATGGAATTAATTTGAAGCTTAATAAATTCTCTTTTGGAGAAGACGAAAATTCTACAGGAGCATTTAAAAAATATTGGCCAAAAACTTTAATCATTTAACAGCCATCGGATTCTTCGAAATTTCGCACAAATTATTTGAGAATCAATGCGGTTTTCTTACAAAGTGAAATTGTAACTAAAAATCAAAGAAGAAAGCAATCACCCCGGAATGCAATCCATGCATTTCCACTCCTGGACTAACTCGTTTGTATTGCAGCCTCTATTCCTTTTAAACGGGTTTATTTAGCGTGAGTTGATATGCTGGCTGGTTGCAACCAATTTTGTAATTGAAATTTAAGTAACTTCCATATAATCTACAAGCCTGAAACTTGGAATATAGTTCAGAACCCGATGACAATGCAGTAATAAGAAAACAACTCCGATAGGTGGCGCATGGATCGAAATATTTCAAAAAATCGTACTTGAGGTCCGATTTGGTTAATATTTGGAACACATAATACATACATGAATAGAAAGTGACCTATGAAAAAAGTCGCCTCTAGGTGGCGTAAGGATCGAGGTATTCAGAAAATCGTATTTGTGGTCCGATTTGGTTCATATTTGGAACAAATGTTACATACAGTCCGTGTAAATGTGATATCAATATATTTTGGAGTTGGAGGAGGGACAAGCATACGTGGCGCAGATTCGAGTCAAGGAAGGATTATGTATTGAGGACTTGGATTGTAACAAATTGTCAGGAAAGAGTCCTTGTAATAATGAGTCACAAAATGAACTAAATAGAATGGGAAATAATAAGCAATTAAATAAAGACTAAAAACTTGAAAAAAAATTATAAAAAAAATTTTAAGTTAAACGGTTTTATTGAAAACAATACTTACATGAAATAAGAATAATACTAAAAGCTAGAAAATAATTAGGTAGGTCCTAGGTACTAGTCATCACACTCCTCATCAATTTAGGGCGTTGATCAGACAATTAAATAAAAGCGTTAGACCCGTAAAATTTCTATTGATAGTCATAAGTAAGACCAACTGAACCTTAATAAGGTTATGCCACGCCTCACATTTTTGGAAATTTCACGCGCCCAACGCTTTTATTTAATTGTCTGATCGACGCCCTAGATTGATGAGGAGTGTGATGACTAGTACCTAGGACCTACCTAATTATTTTCTAGCTTTTAGTATTATTCTTACTTTCATGTAAGTATTGTTTTCAATAAAACCGTTTAACTTAAACATTTTTTTTTAAATTATTTTATTATTAGTTTGGACTAATAATAAAATATGAATTCCTCAAATGTAATAATAAAATTCAAAAGCATTCCGCATGTGAATAATAATATTGAAAAGCAAAGGTAATGCAAAGAATTGGGGAATGCATTTCTCCGAGTATTGTGGGCAATGAATGCAATCCATGGAATAAAAAAAGAGGAATAATTAGTCCGAAATGCAAAACGTTATAATGACTTGCAAATTTTTATTCATTATTCCGCACTTAAAAAGTATTGCATCCTCTGGAGCTGCACCAAAGCAATGATTATTCTAAATGGAATGTATTTCTTAACAACACCGCTAGAAATACAAAAAATATAAAATTTTGAAAATATGCGTGGCAACGCCTTATTATTTCATTTCTTTATGTCCATAATTTTATCCGGATTTTGTTCACAATTAACAACCATTGTCTTAAACAAATGAATGATTTTGTTGATCTTGGAATTAATATAGACTGCAAACTTAGGTTCAACCTTAGTTTTCGAGCAAAAGTCCACAAAGGAAGAGGTGTTCTAGCGTTTAAAATACAGTGCTTACGCTGGCTAGGCCATGTTATGGGAATGAAAGATAATGCTCTGGTAAAGAAGGTGTCTGGAGCTTGAACCCATAACCTTCGGTGTAATAGACAGAGCAAGTACAAAACACACCTCGGCAGCCGTAACCGATACTAGTATACGTTGAGTAATTTGGAACCGAAATTATCAGGTCCATAAAGATCAAATTGAATCAGTTCTTACTTATCGAGTTAACGCATTTTAATTGGTATGCTTTGAATAATCTGCAACTACATATACAAATTGTCATACACTTTTTTTTCTTACCATCCTTGCTAGTCGTAGGAAATTGCTTGGAATTATTTTTACTATCAAAATACTAAACAGTTTGGTTTCTAGCCCATCTATCCTGAGCGAAGTGAATACCATTCCCTAACGGGCAATCAGTTATTTTCAGCGTCTTTTTCTGGAGCAAGTCAATGACAAAACTTTTCTAAATTTCACGCTGTTCAAGCTGTTCTTTACTTAAGAAAATGTTCTATCCTCATTTTACAAAATACTCGTATAATCTTACGCATTATGATCTTTTCTTTGTATCTGAGCGGTTTAAGATCTCGACGCTTAACAAAACCCTGCCTTTCAACAACTCGGCAGAAATGAAATAAAAATTCACGCGCCATGCGGATGCTTACGTCGTGTTGGTTGGGCGGGACATGTTGCCTTCCGTTGGGTTTATTATTATTATTATAATTAAAAATTAAAATTTTAGAAGGAATGCTTTTGGGAACATTTTAAAATATATTTCGGAGGTTGCCACATCTTTGAAATGTTTTGTGAAAATATTCACAGCAGAATTTCACTAGGGTTTCTGTGCGGCGAAGTATTTGTATAAAGAAACCTCCGATTTCGCAGCTATTTGTCGTAAGTCCATTTCGAGTACTTCCTTTTCACTTTTCACAACACACACAAAGGGTATCGGATTTTTTCGAAACTTGTAACGACTATTTGTTACGCAAAGTTATTTTGTGTTGAAATATGAAAGTTCAATTTTGACTATAGAACATTTTAAAAGTTGTATTATGTGACCTTATTTACAGTGATCAAATCTTAGTTAAAGTATTTTAAATTTCTATGCAAATTGAATATGTAAAATATATATTAAAAATATATGAAAAAATATGCCAGAAATATGTAAAATTTATGTTCGTTAAAAAATTCTTGAGTACTAGTAGGTGTGAAACACAAGAATACGGCCATTTGCTCGACTATTCCTGGAAAATGAAAAACTATTACTTCACGAGTTTTTGGTCATTTTCAAAAGGGTTTTAGTACTTTCTCTGGATTCGTATAGGGTATTTTCAGAATATTGTGCACCTTACGGGTCAAACTATTCGGAATAATTTCGTAATCGTTTGTAATCTTTTCGGAACGACTTTGGTATAATTTTGTATCAAATCCGAAACCTGTTCGTAATGATGTAGGAACTAGTTCGAATATCTGCGGGGTCATTTCCCATCTACCTCGCGATTATTTCGGATTTATTTTGGAAATGCTTTGGGACTTTAACTGGAACCATGTCGGCAATAGTTTAGCACTATGTCGGTGTAATTTCGGAACTACTTGGGAAGTGCTTGATTAGCTCGTTATCGGTAAAAATCGATATCGACGAGATATGCGTTCTTTTAGCGATAGCGACACTATCAACGAGTTATCGGGTTGCTACCGAGGGTTATCGATGTATTACTGGCTTGATATACTATTTTCGACGTCTGTTTACAACAAATCTATGAGTCCTCAATGAAGTTTTTATAACGTACTTGGTTATTTACAACTGAAAGTCTATAAAACTTTTATTTGAAAACAAAATATAAACTTAAAAGTAGTAACGTTAAATAGTTTAGAAAGTTCAACCTCTCTTTATAAGAAAATGTTTGAATGGTAAGCAGAAATATGATCGGCGCCCACATATATGTCTGAACTTATGAAATACGGGCTTATGGGCCTCTGAGTATGCAGACTATACTGTCACACAATTTATATTTTTTTCTCACTTGTTGGGATTTTTGGGTTCTGGAGTACAAAAAAAAATGACGAAACCATTTCATCAATTTGTTATCAAAATTGGGGGCAATATAACTCGCCTGATATAGTGGGCCAAATGCACAAAACCAGGGAACAAGCAATCACTTGAAATTTCAATATTATTTTTAAATTATTACTATTAATAAAAAAAAATACAAAAATTTTAAGCATTTCCTTAAAATCAAAGCCCAGCAAGAATATGTCTTTATATAAGGACACATTTTTCGTTGATTTTGTGCATTTATATAAAGGAAATTCTTACAATTTTTTTATTTTCTTTTTACTTTCTAATTTTTAGTTCTAGGTGGAAAAGGGTTGTGCCTTATTTATTACAAGGTCAAAAGCTTACTTTTATTAATTCAGAATGCATACAATACTTGTATGTATACAATATAGTACATATCAGAAAAATACGTCATGCTACATTAGTTTTTAAGCTACTTGAAAATTCTTCATATATGCCTAGCTTGAATTGTTACAAGTGAATATGTGGATGAAGTTCCAAGATTGTAGCTCAATGGGAAGTCTCTTGAAAACTGATCGCAAGTTTTCCTCCCGTTCCGTACGATTTTTCTTCATATCCCAATTCGTGCACCTCCTATCGAAACTTTTTTATTGTGTTTTTTATTGTCATCGGCCTCTAAATTAAGTTTAAAATTTCAAGTCTCTAGCTCATCGAGGAGTTACATAAAAGTTAGTTTCAATTTCCAAATTCTCATCTAATTATTTCGATCCGTGCGGCACTAACGGATTTTTTCCTTTTGTTCCTTTGTCACGGTGTCTTAAACTATATGTGAAGTTTCACGGTTGTAGCTTATTTATGCGCCCCCTAGCGAAACTTATTGTAATGTGTTTTAAACTGTCAGCAGCCTCTGAATAAAGTTTGAAATTTCAAGTCTCTAGCTAACCAAGAAGTTACATAAAAACCGATCTCAAATTCCAAGTTTCCAATTTCTTATCTAATTATTTCGATCCGTACGCCACCTAACGGATTTTGTTTACTTTTTGATGCATTGTTGTGTTGGTAAGACACCGGTTTTAATCTATCTGTGTAGATTCACGTTTGTAGTTCAATCCTATAAATCGATCGGAAGATTCCCTCCGTTCCGTATGATTTTCTAAATATCTCAATCCGTGCGCCCCCTAGCGAAACTTTTTATTATGCGTTTTAAACTGTCAGCGGCATCTGAATAAAATTTGAAATTCCAAGTCTCTAGCTCATCGGCAATTACCTAAAAGCAGGTTTATGTTCTCATCTAATGCGTACAAGCATTCAACCAACCTAATATAAAGGAAATAACAAAAGTGAACTCCATTATTTTAATTCATATTTCCCATTAAGAAACTTTCTCGAAATACACTAAGAGAATTTCTAATTCTTTAGCATTGTTTTTCAATGTGAATTTCCAGTTTACTGCGAGAACACACTTAATTTTTATACTCAGCGTGCTTTGCACTCAGAGTATATTAACTTTGATTGGATAACGGTTGGTTGTACAGGTATAAAGGAATCGAGATAAATATATAGACTTCCATATATCAAAATTATCAGTCCGTCCGTCCGCCCTTTAGCACGATAACTTGAGTAAATATTGAGATATTTTCACCAAATTTGGTACAATAGCTTTTCTGGATCCAGAATAGATTGGCATTGAAAATGAGCGAAATCGGATGATAACCACGCCCACTTTTTATATATATAAAATTTTGGAAAATACAAAAAACCTGATAATTTAGTAAATAATACACCTAGAATGGTGAAATTTGAAATGGTGACATGTGGACTGATATTGAGACCCTTGATAAAAAAATTTTTTCAAAATGGGCGTGGTACCGCCCACTTATAATAAAATCAATTTTACAAATATTATTAATCATAAATCAAAAGTCGTTAAACCTTTCTTAACAAAATTCGGCAGGGAAGTTGCATTTACTATAAGGAATGATTTGAGAAAAAATTAACAAAATCGGTTAAGACCACGCCCACTTTTATATAAAAGATTTTAAAAGGGTCGGGCACGAATAAAATAAGCCATATCTTAGCGAAAAAGAGCTTTGTGTCAATAGAATTTTACTTTCTAAATTGAATTATAACATTAAATTGGAAAACACTAAAACTTTTTAAAATGGGTGTGGCACGCCCCTTTTATGACTAATCAATTTTCTATGTTTCGGGAGCCATAACTCGAAGAAACATTTACATATCGTAATGAAATTGTGCACACATATTTTCCTATAGCAGAAGATATTTCTAATAAAAATGGACGGGATCGGTTAAAGACCACGGCAACTTAGATATAAAACAAGTTTAAAAGGGTCGTAGACTAGAATAATAAGCTATAACTTAGCAAAAACTAGTTTTGAATCAATGATATTTCACTAAATAAATTTTATTGTAAAAGGAAATGGGGAGACATTTTTTTTAAACGGGCGGTGGCACGTGTTATGTGAAAAGTAATTTATCTGAAATGAAATGTGCAATTGAAGCTCACGCTGAGTATATAATGTTCTATTACACCCGAACTTAGACACCTTTACTTGTTTTATGTTCAAATTAGTGAATGGGTTGGGCTCCACATAGTCCTTTTCTAGCAACTTGAATGTTCCTTTTTCGGTCAACTAGACATTTTAATCCCCTTTTCCTGAAACAACTAAGAAACAATTTTGAATTAAATGAACTTTCCACAGTCTGTGTCAAGATTATAACTCTCACTTCAGCGCAATTGATAGTTCGGAATCGCCTTTTAACATTTAACCATATATTCGTTCTCCTATCAGAAATAAGTAATCTGATGATTTTTCTTTACAACCTAATCGCTATTAATAAAATATTTATATGCTAGTAGCTCTTAATCAAAACTTATTACACTACTACTTTATTTAGCTGATAAGTTTACAAATTCTTTGTAGCTAAGCAGTTTTAGATCCCGACGCTTAACAAATCCCTGCCTTTCAAACATAAATAAAAAATTCGTGCGTCATGCTGACGAGTCTGTCGTGTCGAAGTTGAAGTGGCAGCTTTTTCAAAAAATGAAATTTTAATTACTTGGTTTGGATTCAACCACCGAAAGAAATTTTCTTATAGGTCTCCATAAGTAGAACAAGAATCGTGGTTAGAAACTTTCAAAATACCTCTTAAATCTTCGAACTTTTGCGAATTTATAGGCCTGTAACTTGGTAAGGCATATAAATAAATAAAGTAAACGTAAGGCGCGATAACCTTCGAAAAGGTTATAGGCCGAGCTTCTCTTCCAATTCGCGTCGTGCTCCTTTTTTTCTACAAATTAGCAGAACAGGACATACATATTTTACGCCGACTCTGAAGAGTTTTTGTCAAATCACTGCCGAGGGGTGACCTCGCCTAGAAAAATTCTTTCTTATTGAAAAAGCTTTTTTCTAAATTTTTGATGTTGCTTTACCCGCGAGTTGAACCCAGGATATTCGGTGTGGTAGGCGGAATATTGCAATAGTCGTACGATATATATAAGCCTGATTTCATACTACATATAAAAGATATTCTCGAACTCTTTAGTCCATCTCTTAACATATCCAACTACACCCAACGCCTTATTGGCAAAATACGTAATATACATGTTTAAACTCAGTTTTGGATAAAAAGAACACCTAGATCGCTTACAATAGATATACCTCTAAAGGGTTACCATCAAGCATATACGGTTTCAAAACATGTTTGTTCGCGACTTAAAACTAGTAGAATTACTGCGCACTACCTGCGGAAAGGGTCAAATCAGCCTGAAGAAGGTCTAAGGAAGCAGTATCGGACGGATAATAAGTCTGACAAAGTTTTACATCATCCGCATACAATATAGTATGGGAAAAAGCGATGATCTGGGACATGTCATTTAAGAAAACGGTTAAAAATATAGGGTCCAGATGACTTCCCTGAGGAACAACAGATGATACTTCAAACCCATTCTGAGAGATTACATCTAACTAGTTTTTTTTGAAAGATAGCCACATTTAAAAGTGGAGTGAGGAAGTCAAGAAGATCAAGTTTGTGAACACGTTAGAGTCAAAAGCTTTGCTGAAATCCGTATCCTTTTGCTTGTTCATCAAAAAACCGTTCATAACTATAGAGGTCAACACAAGAAGTTAGTGGTGGTTGACCTTTAATGTATAACACGTGCTGGTATGCAGATAAAGGTGAAGAACATTGATATTGCAACTCGCCAGTAATAATATGTTCGAAGACTTAAGGAATATGGACGGAAGTATAGCGTAACCAACAAATATAAAATTTTACAGGATAAGGTTTTATAGGTGCCATCCCACATTTCCGAGGGGTAAAATTGCCAGAACAAAAAGTTGGGATTATCTCATCTCTTGTATAGTAATACGATGCCAGCTTTTTACCTTGACTGCGATTTGGAACCACATCGTGGAACTTTAAGAAACTCATTGAAAATTGTGCTTATTACTGAGTGGATAAAACCATCTGCCTTTACACTAGTATGAAGTATGAATGTTGGAGATTTCGAGCTCAATACTCAGCTCCGAGAAGCTAGCTGAGGAAGAAGTGAAATTCAAAAATATGTCCTAGTAACCATCGCCGCACGTTGGGGTATTTGATCAATCTAGCTAGCCAAAACTAAAACAGAGTCATTTCTGTTAAAAAGTGGTTGTCTGTCATTGTTATAAAAGGAAATATTTGACAGTAAATTCACCGTGTTCCGCGCAGAATTACTATGGATCCAGCCCCGGTTTCGGAGGGACGCGGGTAATTTTTTGGCATTACATGAGATATGTATGTCAATATGGGTATCAAACGAAAGGTATTTTATTCCGAATTTCTATTGACACTTTTAAGTAGGGTTGCCACCTAGGGTTGCCACCTCCCCTTCGTTTTTATATTTCTTTTTATATCCACTACCATCACGGAAACGGCTTAACCGATTCCATCCAAATTTGGTACATCGACATAGCATTGCATTCCAAGACTTTCCACCTAGATGTTGCCACTGAGGATGCTTTCACAAGGTTGCCACCTTTTGTCAATAGGGGTATCAGTCTCTTACAAAATTGATCACCACTCAAAAAATCGGGGGTATGCGCAGCCGTTTTTGTTACTAAACCTTGAAGCAAACACAAGCTTATGTATTGCCAAAAAATTACTGACATTATACGCCATGAAAAAACATACATATATCTTTTGTTTGCAAGGTTTTTAAAAAATTTTATATTGTAAAATAGTAGTATTACAAGTAGAATAACTCAGTTAAAACCTGTGGTATAAAAAATCTAACATATGAATAAAAAACGCATTTACCTGTGCTAAAACAAAATGTAACTAGATTTGATTAAGGCTAAACAAATGAACAAGTATTTAGGTTAGAATGGTATATTGCTTTTTAATAGAAAAATACATCGAACTGCGTAAAATTTTTTACAACTTTAGATGTGCGCGGTTAGTAGAGTTGGATTCCGATTTGATTCTTAATCGATTTAATCGATCTTTTTTTAGAAATGTAGAATCGATTCTTTTTTTTTAAATCGTTCGATTCTTTAGGCATCGAAGTTTCCGTCACTATATACTTTACGGACGCTTGAGGAAATATATATTCTGTAATTTTTGTTTTTATAAATTTAGCTCTATTGTGTTGACCACTTCGAGAGAAAGGAGAACGATTAAGAAATTTCTTCGCACTTCTGGCAGGCAATATATTGAATATGTGTTTATCTATTTTGTGGTATGATATTGTGTTCAGTGCGAAATGAAAACTAATTAATAGCACATTTTTAGATTGTAGTAAGCCAATTGAAAGTGACCCTGAAGGGGAATTCAATATTATAAATAATCCAAAGATTCGCAGATCTGTTGTCTGGAAGTACTTTTGTCAAGTGCAGGGCGATGCGGAAAAAAATGTAAAAGGTGGAAATACAACCAATTTGTTAAATCACTTGAAGCGGTCACATCCAATGTTGATGGAAACAGCTCCTATAGAATCCTTTTTTGAATCTAATAAAAACAACATAAGGAAGTCTCAGTCTGTAGATGAGCGAAAAAAACAACAGGATTGTACTTTGATTAGAATGATTGCCACAGATATGCAACCCTTTAGGGTTGTCGAAGATAACGGATTCAGATCTTCTACACGATGCTTGGATCCGCGGTACGTTTCGCCTTCACGAGTAACATTAAGAAACATACTTTTAACAAATATAAAATCAATACTTTTTATGACATAGACAGCAGCTAACACGAAACAGAAGTGGCAATTTTTATGAAATTTCATCAATTAAATTCCTTATTATTTTTATTTTCAATAGGCTAAGAAAATACTTCCATAAAGTTTTTAACTGAAACTACGCAAACCATGACAAAAATTTCCGTATGTTGTCAATTGAAAGTTTCGTATACCTCATTGATTAAAAGCTGCAAAAGGTATATGGGAACATGTTACCTTACGTATGTAATAAATACTTCCTTTTTATATGACGCTGAACATAGATCGATTCTAATGCCGTAAACGAAGCGAGAACATTAACATATTGTAATAATAAGTTAAGTAAGCAAGCAAGTACACTGTTACAAAAAATAAGCAAAATTTAAATAAACTTTGTTTGGTTCGATTAAATCGATTAAACCGATTTTTCTCTAGAATCGAATCGAGAAAATCGATTCTTAAATAAATCGAATCGAATCCAGCTCCACGGTTAGGTCCGTTGACATTGCAGATGGGTTTTGGGGTATGTATACTATTCAGTGGACATCTAGGAACGCCAGGGAGTCTATATAAAAAAAATTGGAATATTTTGAAAAATCGACTTTTGGCCAGCTAGATTGACCAAATACCCCACCGTGCGCCGTTTGTAAATTTTGTAATTTTTCTCTAATATCATTAACTCAAAAACAATTGTGTAAAACAATATGAACATGTTTCGCTAATTAAAATACAGAAAATAATATTGATATAATAGTGAATAGCGGAAGCATTGCCTATAAAGCACTGCAAAAAATGCAATACTACTAACCTCTTGAAGCGCGCCTATAAGTATGCCACACAATTTGGATTATGATGTAGTATAAAGGAATAGCTATAAAAAAGGCATTACTTAGAGAGCAATTGCAGCGGTGTTTTCATATCATATGGCTAAGCGGGTAAAGGCCTCTGGCCTTAAACTAGAACGAAGTATAAATGTCGAAGATTTCGAATTCAATACTCAGCTCCTGAGAAGCTAGCCGATGAAGAAGTGAAATTCAGCAAAACGTCCTAGTAACTAATGAAAATTTTGTGAATTTTCTCTTAAGTCAATAACAGAAAAAATTTTTTGTTGGATACACTAAAATTGCTGTTAGCGCTCGATATTTCTCGCTGATGCTACTTAGTTTTAAAATTTAAAAAAATGCGCATAGGAAATTAAACTTATAAGAGAGCGGCATCTTGTGCTTGGAGCTGTTCATTTTTTTATGTTTGAGCCTATAAAGTAAACCCTTGAAAAAAAAGGCAGAAATTCTTCCGGTTGCATATTTTATGCTTATTATAAAAGATGTTACAACTGAAGCGAAATAATTTCGAAATTATTAAAAATGTGATTAGCAAACAATTTGGGAATTTTCACTTAAAAAAAATGAAAGTGTTGGAATTTTTTTTCTTGTTGCATTGAATTTTCAAAATTTTTTTGCTGATTATTTTTAAGAGGATTTGAGTTTTGTTTTAAATAACTAACTTGCATCAGTAAAAATGAAAATGCTTTACCTAAAAGGCTTGCTTGGTTGAAAACTGTTGATTCTCAAGTTTTTAGCGCGAAAATGTGTTTAATCATTTGCCCAGTATTGTTGATATTTTACTGTTGGTTAAGAATTGATTAGCGCAATTTTATAGTTGTGGGATGGTCAAGCTGCTTAATGATCAGTAGTAGAAATTTACTGACACACTTTTTTTTCAAATTTCTATTAATTATTATTACTCGTAGCACTTCATTATCACCACTTGCTTGCGAGCAAAACTATGCCGTCAGAAACTTTTGCACCCAAACACACACCGAACAATGACAAAAACAACTCGATTACAAATTCAACTCTTATCACAAAACACAAAACTTTCTTTGGTTGAACTTTAAAAAGTTGGCTGCAAAGTTTTGCGCAAAGTACAAAGTACAAGATACGGCGACGCGCGGCAGAAACTTTCAAAACTTTTCCAAAACCGGCCGTAAAGTAAAAAAAAATATTACGCGTTAAATTTTTCACTTTTTTTAATCAACTTTCTAAGGATTATCATTCAACTATGGCTGTATATATGTAGAGCACTCGTTGCTTGATCGATTAGATGAGAGGTCAGCTACAAAATGTTTAGCGTACACAAACAACCGGCAGAGTTACGCACCAGTAAATTAACGCAGACAAATATGAAAACTTTTTAATAGGCGGGTATTTTTTCATAAAATTTTTGTTGTTGTTCTAAACGCTTGGTTGAGGTCACCAAAGTTTGATTTTTATTTGTTGTTTTTGTAGCAAACTTATATTTTTGTCTTGATGCAAAGTTTTTATAACTTTGTTATTATAATTTGTTTTTTTTTGATTTTTGCCTTTACTGCCAAAATCGCGTAGACTAGTAATATTCATAAAGACAGTGATAAAGTAATAAATTGTTTTATTGCAAAACTTTATCTTCACTTCATTTCACTTCACTATTTACTCTTAGAGCCGAGTAACGGGTGTCTAATGCCGCCGTTAAACGCGACCGACTGAAGGATGCTTTCGCTGGAATTCGACTGAAGCGATCAGCGTACGTAACATAGTCAGTGTTTAGCAGCAGCTTTACCAATACACTAACACACACCTACATACAAACACATACTCGCACATTTACCGAAGTACATATGCACATACATATTTATGTGTGCATTCGTACATTCACAACGATTCATTCAGTTTATAGCAGCCTTCCGCTTTCAGCTTCAATTTCAATTTCAGTTCAGCAAAGTTTTTTTTTGATTTTTTGTTTGTTTTTCAAACAAATTACACCGCATAGGAAACTAAAAGCGCGCGCGTCTCTACCTGTTCTAAGTTCGCAGTTAACTGACATCAAACTACCCGAGCAGAGTTTTCCAAAGTTGTCGAACTTTGAAAACGCAATATGAAATTGCAGTTCAAAATTATTGTTGTTGTTGTTGGTAAAGTACTGCGCAGCCCACACGCTACCAACTTTCTTTTTATCCACTCCAAAGGCGCATTTCCCCAGTCGGCTTTGCTTTGGTTGACTACACGCATTGTTTCTATTGTTGTTGCTACCCCAATTGTATTCATTCGTTGTTGTTAGCTCGCTGCTATGATATTGCTTATATTTTGTTTGTTGTTTTTGTAATCGCAGTTGTAGTCGTGCGCCCTTTTGCCTTCGTTGTTCGCTCGGTTTTTCTCTACCAAGCTGCTCTCAGTGGTGTGTGACATCGTTTGACAGCAGCTTAGCTTAAGTATGTATGTGTGTGTGATGCCTGTGAAATTGATGGCAACTAACTGGGGTAATTGCCTAAAAGTATGCTACGCGTAGCAATGAAATAGAGTCATAATATTATCAGCTGTGCAGTGTTTATATTTCTTTCTCGTTCTGGCAAATTGACTTCAATGCTTTGCAAAATGTAAACAAATGTGGCGTGTTGGGGAATGCCGGGTTTTTGGGAGCTGTGGGTGTGTACAAAAGCGTTTTTCGGAGTCTTAACTTACATTTTATTTTGAAATTAGCAGAATTCAATTTTCGAAAAATGTTTTACAAAATGCGTATTTAGTAGAAGTTAAAGTAGCGATTCGTGAAATTTACTAATTTTCAATATATAGAGCGATTGTAAGCCTATTAAATACTATGGAGTCTTTTTGGCGAAAGGCCACACAAAAACGTACTCAAAAAATTTGAGATAGTATGCAGGCTTTCAAGCTAAGCATAAGGAAGCTCTGAAAAAAATCCCGAGGCCTGGACTGTGGGTCATTCTGCACACATGCGGTATACAGCGCTGAGCCGGAAATGAACAGATCCATCATATCACTGTAGTCTTTTACAGGCGGAAGACACTAAAGCAGTTGGAATATTGGCGGGAAATTGATAACACCGTAGCCGCATTAAGTTAAGTTAGTTACTGTTATCATTGTACTATTTGCCACTTGCTGCTTCTAGATCTCCCAACATCTGGAGTATTAGCCTGGGAAGGGCAGGGCACGAAAACAAAACGTGCACAATCGTTTCCTCCTCTTTTTTAATGCTAAAAATTAGTTTTTTAGTCTAAAGTGTAAGACTTACCCATGATCTTTGACACTTTACATCCCCATGCTTAAGTCCACACCTTATTCTCTTTGATCGTGTGCAGCTTTTGCTTCCCTTAATCTCGCCCAATCTAATTGGGAGTTCTGACGAGGCAAGCTTCGAGGTATGCCCCATTTATAGCTAGTTCATCGATTTTTATACTCAACTGAGCAAAGCTCACAGAGTATATTAACTTTGTTCGCATAACAGCAATCCGTAACGGCATAAACTAATCGAGATAGATATAGACTTCTATATATCAAAAGGATCTGGGCGAAAAAAGAAATTAATTTAGCCATGTCTGTCCGTCCGCCCGCCCGTAAGCACGATAACTTGAGTAAATTTTGAGGTATCTTATGAAATTTGGTATGCGAATTCCTGGGCGCTCATCTCAGATCGCTATTTAAAATGAACGAAATCGGACTGCAACCACGTCCCACTTTTCGATATCGAAAATTTCGAAAAACAGAAAAAGTGCGATAATTCATTACCAAAGACGAATAAAGCTGATGCAGCTTGGTAGGTGGGTTGACATTATCACGCAGAATAGCAAATTAGTAAACTTTGGACATTGGGTGTGGCACCGCCACTTTTAAAATAAGGTAATTTAAAAGTTTTGCAAGCTGTAATTTGGCAGTCGTTGAAGATATCATGATGAAATTTGGCAGAAGCATTACTCCTATTACTGTTGTGTGCTATATAAAAATTAGCAAAATCGGATGACGAACACGTCCCACTTATTTTTTAAGTCAAATTTTAACAAAAAATTTTATATCTTTACTGTATATAAGTAAATTGTGCCAACATTCAACTCCGGTAATGATACAAAATACAAAAATAAAAGAAATTTTCAAAATGGGTGTGGCTCCGCCCTTTTTCATTTAATTCGTCTAGAATACTTTTAATTCCATAAGTCGAAACAAAAATTTACCAATCCTTGTGAAATTTTGTAGGGGCATAGATTTTATGACGATAACTGTTTTCCGTGAAAATTGGCGAAATCGGTTGAAGCCACGCCTAGTATTTATACACAGTCGGCCGCCTGTCCTTCCGCTTGGCCGTTACACGATAACTTGAACAAAAATCGATATATCTTTACTAAACTTAGTCCACGTACTTATCTGAACTCACTTTATCTTGGTATAAAAAATGGCTGAAATCGGACTATGACCACGCCCACTTTTTCGATATCGAAAATTACGAAAAATAAAAAATGCCATAATTCTATACCAAATACGAAAAAAGGGATGAAACATGGTAATTAGATTGGTTTATTGACGCAAAATATAACTTTAGAAAAACTTTGTAAAATGGGTGTGACACCTACCATATTAAGTAGAAGAAATGAAAAAGTTCTGCAGGGCGAAATCGAAAGCCCTTGGAATCATGGCAGGAATACTGTTCGTGGTATTACATATATAAATAAATTAGCGGTACCCGACACATGATGTTCTGGGTCACCCTGGTCCACATTTCGGTCGAAATCTCGAAAACGCCTTCACATATACAACTACCACAACTCCCTTTTAAAATTCTTATTAATACCTTTAATTTGATACCCATATCGTACAAAGTGATTCTAGAGTCACGCCTGGTCCAGCTTTATGGCGATATCGTACCCGTATCATAGAAACACATTCTGGAGTCACCCCTGGTCCACTTTTATGGCGATATCCTGAAATGGCGTCCACCTATAGAGCGATGACCCACTCCCTTTTAAAATATTCTTTAATAACTTCCATTTGATATCCATGTCATACAAACACATTCCAGGGTTACCCTAGTTCATTTTCCTAATCGCGATTTTCCCTTATTTTGTCTCAAAGCTCTCAGCTGAGTATGTAATGTTCGGTTACACCCGAACTTAGCCTTCCTTACTTGTTCTATTCCCATTTATACCCATATACCCTGGGATCCAATAAAGATGTCTGCTTCTCTCTATACTAGGGATTGCTTACACTTCAACACACTTTAAGTTGCTGTGCTGTACGAAATGACTGCCTTAATTGCTGCTTGGATTTCAATATAAAAGTGGACGCGGCAGTTTCTTCCAATGTGTCTACTGCTTTGTTTACGGCCACTACTTCAGCCTTAAAAACAACTCAGTGATCTACCAGCTTGTAGCACTGTTTATTTCCGGATTATTACAATATACCGCAAACCCTTATCCTTCCAATACTTTGAACCCTCGGCTTACACATGTCTGGTCTTGTTCGCCATTTGACCACCTTACGTCAACCATCCACCTCTATTGTGGCTCTAAGAGCCCACTCGAAGCGCAGATGTGGAATCTGGTAGTCTGTTTGCCCTTTAATTGATAACGATATACTAATTGAAGACGATGCACAAAGCCTCGTTGCAGTTGTTAACGCTATGTTCCTTGCCACCAGATCTACAGGTGGAGAGTTCGGAATGGCTTATAATGCAGCCAGGTTGTTTTCAGGGCTCCCGTAATGCTAAGCATTGATAGCCTGCCTATATTTTTTTGAGTGAGGCAGGCCCTTTTTTTCTGTGGCTCTCCACCAAGGACAACAACAAGAACAAGGACTTCATAGTATAGGCTTTACCATCGCTGTAAACACGCAATGAGATAGAGAGGACGATAAACCCTACGTAAACCCCAGTATTCTTTTACATGTATAAAGTGCCGCCGAGGCTTTCTTCACTATCCTCCACGTTAAGTATCCATAACAACTTGCTGTCTAGAATGATTCCTAGATATTTTGTACAAAGTTTATCTAGCAGGGTCACCCCTCCTAGCTTAGGTCTGGTCCAGTTTGGGACCTTGTGCCTCTAAGTAAAAATACCATATTCGTTTTCTCTGTTGGCGGTCAAACCGTCATGAGATGCCCATATATGTATATCCCGAAGAGCTCGATCCCTCAAAGAGCTTATTGTTGTAAGGCACTTTCCATTTGACTTTTGCAAAATCATCTGCGTAACCGGGAAATTTGAAGGGTTTAGGTGCTTTGCAAAAACAATTCTAAATTTGTTGGACTGTATTATTGATTAGCTGAAAAAATAGATTTGAAAAAATTTCAAAGAAATCGGTGAGTTGTCGCAGTAAGCCCTATATATTTATACCAGTTCTCGAAACAATCTTGTTACTTTTCCCGATCACGACAGCAACAAAAAGACCACGTGCCAAGAAGTTTATTCCGAATTTCCCCACTGAAAACTCCTAAAACTGTGCTACGAAAATACTCTCATAAATATAACCAAGTTGAATACGAAGCACGTGTTTGCTGTTGGCAAGCGAGCCATTTGTCATAAAAATAACGGCACATTTCCCCACTAAGCTTTTGTGTTGTTCAGGGGAAACATTGGCACACACACTTCCCCAGTTTACTTTGCGCTTTAACTGTTATACAAAGAATTTCGCTGCCCATTTCGAGGATTTGGCATTGCACGTATAGTAATTTTTTATTGTTTGTCTTTAGCCTTTCTGGTTTTTTGTTTTTTTTTCAAAATTTTTAATTTCACGCTAAAAGACAAATGCTTTACGGTAGTGCTTAAGCTCGCTGCATACTTTTCTAGTTATTTTGTAGATTTCGAGCAACTCTGCGACATTCATTCATTATAGGCATTTCTTAAATTAGTTATTTGTTGTTGTTCCTGCAATATATTTAAGTTTTTGTTTTAATTTTTGGTCAATTTCTAAATTTGGCTCAGCGTGCAATTTGTTTCCTCGTTTAGAAGTTTTTGTGAGCATTACACTCGGTCCTTCTCTTGCAGTGTGAGTGTATGAGTATTTGTGTTTGTTGTTGCCTGTTAATGATATTTGTGGTGCTTTCTCTACAGCGCATCCTTTATTTTGGTTTTTGATTTTAGTTTTTGCTGCTCGTCACTGGTTGACGGTTGATTTTCCGTTAGTTTCCACCAGAAAGAGAAAAAAAACAGAGCAGAAATGTTTGACACTGAGGTAAAAAGGATTTGCTTGCTCATCACAGATGCTGCTATTGTTGTTGTGTGTTATTGTTGGTGACCACTATTCGTGACTGTGTGCTAATGTTAGTTTTAAATTAACCTGACTTTGTTTGTTTTGTTTGCAGTTCTTTTTGATTTATAGGAGCGCACAGCACTGATTGCTGCATTCAAAAGAGAGTAACTGCGGTAGTACTTTTTGTTGTAACTTCATTTTAGAAAACGTCTCACCATGATTGCTTTGTGCTGTGCCAGTAAAGGCTCGATCACGTTTGTTTACTCAGTGCTGCAGCTGCTGCAGTGCGTGTTTGCTGTGCGTTAGCCTGGAAAATTGCACCTGTGCAATTGTGTTTGAGCAAATTCGGCAATTTGAAGTGAAATATTAGTTTCCAAAAAAAAAGGAACTGCAGTGAATGCCACGGAATTTGTTGAGGGCTGTGTTGCCTCATCAGAAAATCTGCGAATGTAATTTTTAAACTGAAAAAGGAAACAAATGTCAGATTTTTATCATTTAATTATGATCTTTCACAATTAATGATAAAGGAGACAAGATAAAATTATATGCTTCCAATGGAATCTAACTGGCTTGAGTAAGGCTACAGACAATGTGAGCTTTCGTATCTATCACCGTCTGCAGTTATTTCGAAACGGACACATTTCGTTCGTTAGGGAGGAGAGAGATAGATAACGAGAATGGACTAGTGATGTCTCTGGGTACATCAGGTCTTGTATTTAAAATAGAGGCTTAGGTATGTCGCATATGTGTTAATAAACTTTACCAAACTTACGGGGATTCAAGTACAGGATATGTTAGGCTAGGCGAACAAAAAATATTGAACGTGTCCAAAACTAGTATGGCTACCAAAAGGAAAACTTGTGTATCCAACTAACTCCGTCTTCCTAGCAAAATCTAGAAGTTTTCTAAAGGCCAGCTTAGTTCTACTTCAAAACATCATAGCTGTGTCATCCTAGTAGCCGGCATCACTTCCGACATCTACTCTAGCGGATGCATTGAAATGACGGCAGAAAGCATTACACCATCAATGCCCCATCAAAGGGCCTTTCCCAGTTGGTGCGCCAATCATGAGTAATTAGCTCTATCCTCTTGAAGATGGGATTATCTTTGCGAGTCTGATATCCTAAGATTTGCACATGTGTTTCGATTTCGAGTCTGTATTCATGCCTCCTTTTAATTTCAATAAATAGTTTGGAACGTCTACGGTTTTACCATCGAGTGCCATGTCCAAGTTTGGCATATTATCGGGCTTTTTATGAAATTTATATTCCTTTGGCTGTGAAAAAAGTACTGATATACCCTTCTCCCTGAACAAATTCTCTTTTTTGCATGTTTATACTCTAGTAAATTTTTGGATGATGTCAACTTATCTCATAACGTATTCGCCAGCTTTTTAATCCACCTAACGGTTTTACATTTCTCCTATATCATTTTACACAGCAAACCTTAATATGTGAAGTCAGTAGCGCTTTTTAATTATGTTATTTAATTTATTTTTAAATGGTTTTATTTAGCTTGACTTGACAGGCTGGTTGGTTGGTTGGCTGTCCGGCACGAATTTTGTAATTAAAATTTAAGTAACTTCCCGATAAGCTAGAAGCGTGAAACTTGGAATATAGTTCAGAACCCGATGACAATGAACGGGACTGTGCCGAAGACTTCATACCTTTCATGAATGGGGCTGAACAATAATCTTATCCCGTTCGTAATCTCCGAATAATCGGATGTATACGATAAGAAATATATAGTGAACAGATCTACATACCTTAACGATTTTTAAGATAAATATAAAATAAAAAACAGGTAGGTACTTTGTGTGAGGATGCAAATGCTTCACGTTTTTTGTGGTCTGCATGTAAAAACTATGACTACGAATCACGTATTTCAAAAATATATGACGTAAACGTAACTATTTGATGAAATTTGATGAATTTTGAAGATTCTAGCCGTAAAAAAGGGGTCAAAATGACAGTTTATATGAAGTATATAATATATATACCACCGATCTCTATGATTTTTTCAGACAACAATATATGCTATATACGTAAGCATTTGGTGAAATTTGAAGCTTCTAGCTGTTAAAATGGGGCCGAAATCGTAAAAAAAATATATATATACTATATATACCACCATATATATGCTATATATACCACCGATCTTTATGATTTTTTTAGACAACAATATATGCTATATACGTAAGCATTCGTTGAAATTTGAAGCCTCTAGCTCTTAAAATAGGGCAGTAATTACGAAAAGTTCCTTATCTGAACAATCGGTTGTGGGGGATATATACTATATATACGACCGATCTCATAAATTTTTTCAGGCAACAATATGTGCAATATACGAAATTATATGGTGAAGTTTGAAGCTTCATTCTGTTAAATTGGGTAAGATATTACAAAAATCCTCTTTTTCTGAAAAATCGGTTGTATGGAGGATATATGCTATAGTGGTCCGATCCGGTCGGTTCCGACAAATGTCTAATCGGACACCCAAATACACCCGCTCACCAAATTTTATCAAGATATCTCAAAAATTGAGGGACTAGTTTGCATACAAACAGACAGACGGACAGACGGAAAGACGGACAGACGGACAGACGGACATGGCTAAATCAACTCAGCTCTTCAACCTGATTATTTCGGTATACTTAATGGTGGGTCTATCTATTTTCCTTTAAGGACTTACAATTTTCGGTTTCGTGACGAAATTAATATACCATTTCATTTTCATGAAAGGTATAATAAGAATAAAAACTCCGATAGGTGGCGCATAGATCGAATTATTTCAAAAAATCGTATTTGTGGTCCGATTTGGTTCATATTTGGAACAAATATTACATATGGTCCGGTAGAAGTGACATCAAAATATTTTGGAGTTCGAGGAGGGACAATCTCACGTGGCGCACAGTCGAGTAAAGTCTTTGGAAGGATTATGTATTCAGGACTTAGATTGTAACAAATTGTCAGGAAAGAGTCTGCGTAATAATGAGTCACTAAATGAACTAAATATAATGAGAAATAATAGGCAATTAAATAAAGACTAAAAACTTGAAAATACAATAATTATTAAAAAAAATGTTTAAGTTAAACGGTTTTATTGAAAATAATACTTACATGAAGTAATAATAATAATAAAAGCTAGAAAATAATTAGGTAGGTCCTAGGTACTAGTCATCACACTCTTCATCAATCTAGGGCGTTGATCAGACAATTAAATAAAAGCGTTGGACGCGTCAAATTTCTTTCGATAGTCATATATAAGACCAACTGAACCTTAATAAAGTTATGATACGCCTCACATTTTTAGAAATTTCACGCGCCCAAAGCTTTTATTTAATTGTCTTGTCTGATAAACGCCCTAGATTGATGAGGAGTATAATGACTAATACCTAGGTCCTACCTAATTGTTTTCTAGCTTTTAGAATTATTATGACTTCATCTAAGTATTGTTTTCAATAAAATCGTTTAACTTAAGCTTTTTTTTAATTATTCTATTTCCTCTTTGAATTGTCTTTCAGTTTTATTTTGATGTATCCGCAATTTGGCCCTGTCCGTTGTAGTGTGGTTTCTAAAGGTTTAACCCTTCACTGCCCTCCTTAAGGGGATCATGAAGCTGACATATGCATGGTCTGAGAAGGATGACTTATAAAATACCTTCAACTTTCACCTCGATAAACTCTGTTTTTTAGGAGAAAGAAAAGTAAAAGAGGAAGAAAGTGGAGAAAACAACAGCTGCTGGGCGCTGGACTATTATACAAATAAGTTTTTTTTTAGAGCCAGATTTTGTACGACGCCGAGACATTTTGTTCGCCGTCACTCAATTTCATATTTATCAAAAAATAATACCAATAAGTTAACAGAATCTGTCAGGTTCACTGTCATTCACTGAAGAGTGTGAATGCTCTTACATAATTTTCCCCTTGAAAGGAAACAGTAAAAGGACAAACTAGAAGTCGCACTACAGGACCGGAGGTTTAAAATCGGGCATCTGACAACCCTGCGTTATGTGTAACACAGGAAAAGTTAAACTAATATCTCATTTTTTCTAAGAAAGTTTTTCAAATTTCGGTGTGTGTTAACCTGAACCACCACAAAAATGAAGGATGTCTCCAAAAGGCTCAAAACTTTCTGCCATTTCCAAGCTCATGCTTCTGCTCATGCAAATTGCGTCCATTTTAAAACCTCCTTATTAATGTTGATATATAAACAAACACAAGATTAGTCCCCCACTGAAACCTGAGTTACTAGCCAACCAAGCAAGTAGTGTCGTCCGACTTCTCAGCTTTCTATGATATTTACTACACCTTAGACTTGATGATACAACCCAAATCCTTCGCAAAAAATAACGATTCTAATGGAATTGTAACTGCAGAAAGCTTTTGAGACGGTCAGCCATATTAGGCTTTCCAAAGCGCCGGAAAAACTCAACTTTGATGTACAAACGAAAAGAGGCGATTTTCCATCATCCCTTGTATAATTTTATTTGGGGACAAATCGTTTTTTGGTGTTGTGCCATTTTCAGAGTAATTTTTCACTCTTCCCGAATTATAGAAGTGAGCCGCAAATAATCTCAAAGATCTACGAACATCGTTGCCACTCGTGGCGGCCGCCGTGGAGTGGTGGTAGCGTGCTCCGTCTACAACACCGTAGATCCTGGGTTCACGCTACGGGCAAAGCAACATCAAAATTTTAGAAACAAGGTTTTTCAATTGGAGGACAATTTTCTAGACGGGGTCGTCCCTCGGCAGTATTTGGCAAGCGCTCCGAGTGTATTTCTGCCATGAAAAGTTATCAGTGAAAACTCACCCTTCTGCCGTTCGGAGTCGGCATAAACAAGTAGGTACCGCCCGCCAATTTGTAGGAAAAATTAAAAGGAGCACGACGGAAATTGGAAGACAAGCTTGGCCTTAAATTTCTTCGGTGGATATCGCGCCTTTCTTTCATTTTATTTGATATCCCTTTGAACTAGAAACATTCACGTTATGCTTTACATTCTATCACACAGAATCATTACTTGATCGTATTGTGGTCTTTCGTCAGAACAGTCAATAACAAGCACTTTAAAATCAAGTTGAATGGCCAAGTGTTCAATATCGTTGCAAGGGACCGCTTTGCAAGGTGAGTAAGAAGTAGTAGGAAGCCTTTCTGAGGGAATAAAAAAAGAGGCTTCATCTGGAAGATGAAATTCTGGCAAGAACAAGCAAAGAAAATATTCATATAATTCCTTTGTGAAGTTCCCTATTGGAACATGAACAGTATACAAAATTCAGACCCCCTTTAGATGCTTACTCTAAGGTCCTGGTTTTTGACACATATACTTACTGAGAAATAACTTTTTTAGCTGAGTTCAAATTTTGGTTGACCTCCTACTCAGCCGACCATACCATTTATAAGTTATGGTACACATTGATATGATATACATATTTTAACGAATTTTGCGGGATTCCGATTATTTTGCACCTTCTGCTAACGTTTCGATTCTTTATTTGGACTACCTTTGGAGTAGTACTTCAAAATTATACTTCACTACTAATAGCGTGTTTAAATTTAACTGATTAGTTATTCCCAGCTTTTCGTTGCTTTTATACTCTCTGTTGCCTCGTTCGCATATTTCTCCTAAGGTCTAGACTTTTCATGAACATGTCTTCTGGAACAGTTGTATCTCATACTCGGTTATTTAGCTATATGCGTGTGTATGTGTGAGTAAACACTTCTGCTCTTAGTTGATGGCTACATACATATGTGTATGTGAAATAATTTCTGCACTTGGCGCTGGGTTATGCGTGTGGAATATTCTTCTTGTCTTGTACATAAGTGTGGTTGCTTGCTTTTTTGTTGTGATTATTTACTAACATCATAGTGATGTTAATATTCGTCACAATATCCATCAAATCCACATACAAAATTAAAGATCTTAAATAAAATGTATTTTCCTCACAACTTATCAAAATATTAAGAAATTAATGCTACCAATGTTTGCTACTTACAGAGAGTTCTTGTAATAAGTGTCAACTGAGAGTACCAAAAATTCTGTAGACGTCAACTTTTCAAGCACTTGAAAATAATTAAAGTAATTAAAATCCATTGCAGGGCATAGTATAAACATTCATATGTATGTGTGTGAGTATATTAATAAAGTAAGTAAATCTCAGAATGGAAAAGTCGTCTTTGTCAAAAACAATAATACAAATCCATGTAAGAAAAGTGATTTGGATATTTGAATGGCAGAAACCAAATTTAACGATGCGCTCGCATACCAGCATCAATATATAATTATGTACATACTTACATCTTACATATAAATATAGAATCACATGTAGATATGTAATTAAAATGAAGAGTAATACAAATGAAAAATTTTAACCACAACAGCCCCAGGCCATACATATCTATGTATGTATGTAAATATGTACAAGGACTCAGAAATGAGTGAGTATTCGAAACGTAAGATGAATTGAACGCGGAAAATGAATCATCAAACAAGTAAGGAAGGTTAAGTTCGGGTGTAACCGAACATTACATACTCAGTTGAGAGCTATGGTGACAACATAAGGGAAAATAACCATGTAGGAAAATGAACCGAGGGAAACCCTGGAATATGTTTGTATGACATGTGTATCAAATGAAAGGCATTAAAGAGTATTTTATGAGGGAGTGGGCCATAGTTCTATAGGTGGACGCCATTTAGTGATATAGCCATAAAGGTGGATCAGGGTTGACTCTAGAATGCGTTTGTACGATATGGGTATCAAATGAAATGTGTTAATGAGTATTTTAAAAGGGAGTAATCCTTAGTTCCATAGGTGGATGCCGTTTCGAAATATCGCCATAAAGGTGGACCAGGGTGACTCTAGAATGTGTTTGTACGATATGGGTATCAAATTAAAGGTATTAATGAGGGCTTTAAAAGGGAGTGGTGGTTGTTGTATAGGTGGTCGCCTTTTAGAGATATCGTCATAAAGGTGGACCAGGGGTGACTCTAGAATGCGTTTGTACGATATGGGTATCAAATGAAAGGTGTTAATCAGTATTTTAAAAGGGAGTAATACTTAGTTCCATAGGTGGACGCCGTTTCGAGATATCGCCATAAAGGTGGACCTGGGGTGACCCGAGAATTTGTTTGTACAATATGGGTATCAAAAGACAGGTGTTAATGAGTATTTTAAAAGGGAGTAATCCTTAGTTCCATAGGTGGACGTCGTTTCGAGATATCGCCATAAAGGTGGACCAGGGGTGACCCTAGATTTTGTTTGTACAATATGGGTATCAAAAGAAAGGTGTTAATGAGTATTTTAAAAGGGAGTAATACTTAGTTCCATAGGTGGACGTCGTTTCGAGATATCGCCATAAAGGTGGACCAGGGGTGACCCTATATTTGTTTGTACAATATGGGTATCAAAAGAAGGTGTTAATCAGTATTTTAAAAGGGAGTAATACTTAGTTCCATAGGTGGACGTCGTTTCGAGATATCGCCATAAAGGTGGACCAGGGGTGACCCTAGATTTTGTTTGTACAATATGGGTATCAAAAGAAAGGTGTTAATGAGTATTTTAAAAGGGAGTGGGCCTTAGTTCTATAGGTGTACGCCTTTTCGAGGTATCGCAATAAAGGTGGACCAGGGGTGACTCTAGACTTTGTTTGTACGATATGGGTATCAAATGAAAGGTGTTAATGAGTATTTTTAAAACGGAGTGGGCCTTCGTTCTATAGGTGTTCATCAGTATTTTAAAAGGGAGTAATCCTTAGTTCCATAGGTGGACGCCGTTTCGAGATATCGCCATAAAGGTGGACCAGGGGTGACCCAAGAATTTGTTTGTACAATATGGATATCAAAAGAAAGGTGTTAATGAGTATTTTAAAAGGGAGTGGGCCTTAGTTCTATAGGTGTACGCCTTTTCGAGGTATCGCAATAAAGGTGGACCAGGGGTGACTCTAGACTTTGTTTGTACGATATGGGTATCAAATGAAAGGTGTTAATGAGTATTTTAAAACGGAGTGGGCCTTCGTTCTATAGGTGTTCACCTTTTCGAGATATCGCCATAAAGGTGGACCAGAGGTGACTTTAGAATATGTTTGTACGATATGGGTATCAAATGAAAGGTGTTAATGGGTATTTTAAAAGGGCGTGGGACTTAGTTCTATAGGTGGACGCCTTTTCGAGATATCGCCATAAAGGTGGACCAGGGGTGACTCTAGACTTTGTTTGTACGATATGGGTATCAATGAAAGGTGTTAATGAGTATTTTTAAAACGGAGTGGGCCTTCGTTCTATAAGTGTTCATCAGTATTTTAAAAGGGAGTAATCCTTAGTTCCATAGGTGGACGCCGTTTCGAGATATCGCCATAAAGGTGGACCAGGGGTGACCCTAGATTTTGTTTGTACAATATGGGTATCAAAAGAAAGGTGTTAATGAGTATTTTAAAAGGAGTGGGCCTTAGTTCTATAGGTGTACGCCTTTTCGAGGTATCGCAATAAAGGTGGACCAGGGGTGACTCTAGACTTTGTTTGTACGATATGGGTATCAAATGAAAGGTGTTAATGAGTATTTTTAAAACGGAGTGGGCCTTCGTTCTATAGGTGTTCGCCTTTTCGAGATATCGCCATAAAGGTGGACCAGAGGTGACTTTAGAATTGTTTGTACGATATGGGTATCAAATGAAAGGTGTTAATGGGTATTTTAAAAGGGCGTGGGACTTAGTTCTATAGGTGGACGCCTTTTCGAGATATCGCCATAAGGTGGACCAGGGTTGACTCTAGAATAAAGTTTGTACGATATGGGTATCAAATTAAAGGTATTAATGAGAGTTTTAAAAGGGAGTGGTGGTAGTTGTACATGTGAAGGCATTTTCCAGATATCGACCAAATGTGGACCAGGGTGACCCAGAACATCATCTGTTGGATACCGCTAATTTATTTATATATGTAGTACCTGCCAAGATTTTAAGGGTTTTTTATTTCGCCCTGCAGATCTTTTTCATTTTCTTCTACTTATATGGTAGGTGTCACAACCATTTTATAAAGTTTTTTCTAAAGTTGTATTTCGCGTCAATAAAACAATCCCAATTACCTTACCATGTTTCATCCCTTTTTTCGTATTTGGTATAGAATTATGGCATTTTTTTCATTTTTCGTAATTTTCGATATCGAAAAAGTGGGCGTGGACATAGTCGGATTTCGTTCATTTTTCATACCAAGATAAAGTGAGTTCAAGTAAGCACGTGAACTAAGTTCATTAAAGATATGCCGATTTTTGCTCAAGTTATCGTGTTAACGGCCATGCGGAAGGGCAGACCGGACGACTGTGTATAAAAACTGGGCGTGGCATCAACCGATTTCGCCCATTTTCACAGAAAACAGTTAGCGTCATAAAATCTATGCCCCTACCAAATTTCACGAGGATTGGTAGATTTCTGTTCGACTTATGGCGTTAAAATTATCCTAGACAAATTAAATGAAAAAGGGCGGAGCCACGCCCATTTTGAAATTTTCTTTTATTTTTGTATTTTGTTGCACCATATCATTACTGGAGTTGAATGTTGACATAATTTACTTATATAGTGTAAAGATATTAAATTTTTTGTTAAAATTTTACTTAAAAAAAAATTTTTTTTTAAAAGTAGGCGTGGTCCTTCTCCGATTTTGCTAATTTTTATTAAGCGTACATATAGTAATAACAGTAACGTTCCTGCCAAAGTTCATCATGATATCTTCAACGACTGCCAAATTACAGCTTGCAAAACTTCTAAATTACCTTCTTTTAAAAGTGGGCGGTGCCACGCCCATTGTCCAAAATTTTACTAGTTTTCTATTCTGCGTCATAAGTTCAACTCATCTACCAAATTTCGTCACTTTATCTGTCTTTTGTAATGAATTATCGCACTTTTTCGTTTTTTCGAAATTTTCGATATCGAAAAAGTGGGCGTGGTTATAGTCCGATATCGTTCATTTTAAATAGCGATCTGAGATGAGTGCTCAGGAATCTACATACGAAATTTCATCAAGATACCTCAAAATTTACTCAAGTTATCGTGTTAACGGACGGACGGACGGACGGACGGACATGGCTCAATCAAATTTTTTTTCGATCCTGATTATTTTGATATATGGAAGTCTATATCTATCTCGATTCCTTTATATATGTACAACCAACCGTTATCCAATCAAACTTAATTTACTCTGTGAGCTCTGCTCAACTGAGTATAAAAAGACAAAACACGATGGAATGCCAAAATTAAAGCAAGTTCTCTAGATAACTATAAATAAATTGCAAATATCTCATAATAGGAATAAACTAAGGTGAGACTTTTCTTTGCTAAAGAATTGATGTCAAATATACACAAATTTTATTTTCTTAAATAATGTAAATGTAAAATAAGTAAGCTAATTTATAAATAAATTGCTGCTCCCAGCTAGAATCCAGCTTAATTATTTCCTCATTTATGAATCAGGTAATTATAATAGAAGGAAAAAATGCTCCAGCCGATTTGGCTTTCTTCTGTTCAACGACGACATGACTCGAGACAGGAATGTTCCTGATACGTTCATGTTGTTGTTGTTGTAGCAGTGCATCGCCCCATACAAATTGTCATCAATATCCTCTAACGGGAGTTCAAGAAAACTTGCAGTTTCCACAAGGATGGACCAGAGTGAGAGATGTGTTCGAGGCGCTGGTTTCACACTACAATTAAACAGACGGGTAATAATAATAATGTATGTCGGGGTTGATTCTGAATAGGCAAGGGTTTAGCTTGTTACAGTACCCAGATCAAAGTTGAGCTGGAGTGACGTACGTCACCTAAGGGAGAGTGCTTTCCTCTTCTGCGAGTTCAGAATATTTATCTTTAAGAACGGGGCTCGCCGGAGAAATCCTGGCATAAAGCTCGGACACCTTTTTGTTTGTATCACTGAGGACCTCTTTGTGTTTTTTTCTTCACACGGCTGTGTTCTCAGGTGCCGTATTTCCTCATAATGTTTGCAAAGATGGCTGCGACCGTGGTGTGATGGTAGCGTGCTCCGCCTACCACACCGTATGCCCTGGGTTCACACCCCGGGCAAAGTAACATCAAAATTTTAGAAATATGGTTTTTCCATTAGAAGACAATTTTTCTAAGCGGGGTCGCCCTTCGGCAGTGTTTGGCAAGCGCTCCGGGTGTATTTCTGCCATGAAAAGTTCTTAGTGAAACCTCATCTGCCTTGCGGATGCCGTTCGGAGTCGGCATAAAACATGTAGGACCCGTCCGGCCAATTTGTAGGGAAAATCCAGAGGAGCACGACGCAAATTGGAAGAGAAGCTCGGCCTTAGGTCTCTTCGGACGTTATCGTTATGGTATACTAATTTCGTCACGGAACCCAAAATTGTAAGTCCTTAAAGGAAAATAGATAGACCCCCATTAAGTATACCGAAATAATCAGGTTGAAGAGCTGAGTTTATTTAGCCATGTCCGTCTGTCTCGTCTGTCTGTTTGTATGTAAACTAGTCCCTCAATTTTTGAGATATCTTGATAAAATTTGGTGAGCAGGTGTATTTGGGGTGTCCGATTAGACATTTGTCGGAACCGGCCGGATCGTACCACTATATGTATATATCCTCCATACAACCGATTTTTCAGAAAAGAGGATTTTTGTAATATCTTACTCAATTTAACAGATTGAAGCTTCAAACTTCACCATATACTTTCGTATATTGCACATATTGTTGCCTGAAAATTGATGAGATCGGTCGTATATATAGTATATATCTCATACAACCGATTGTTTCAGATAAGAAACTTTGCGCAATTTCTGCCCCATTATAACAGCTATAAGCTTCATTTCACCAAATGCTTACGTATATAGCATATATTGTTGTCTGAAAAAATCATACAGATCGGTGGTACATGTATTATATACCCCATATAAACTGTATTTTTTGCACCTTTCGTAGTCATAGTTTTCACACGCAGACCACCAAAAAACCTGAAACTTTGCATCCTCACACAAAGTACCTACTATTTTTTATTTTATATTGATCTTAAAAATCGTTTAGGTATGTAGATCTGTTCACTATATATTTCTTCTCTTATACATCCGATTATTTGGAGATTACGAACGGGATAAGATTATTGTTCAGCCCACATTCGTGAAAGGTATGGAGTCTTTAGCACAGCCGAAGACAGTCCCGTCATTACTTGTTTTTATTTATGTTTGCAAAGATGACCTCTTAATCCCCTAGGATGTTGAGTCTCTTCAATAGGATGTCTGTTGGATGCCCAGATTTCTGGTATTCAACAGAAATGTTTGTCTTTTCATATATTTTTTGTAAGCTTTTCCGATCTATTCGACTAGTCAATAAAACAATTTATTTCACTTACAGCTCGACGGTTTCCCAATTTGCTTGGCTTCTTCTGAGAAATTCTGTATTTGTTACATAAAAACACATTTCATTTCTCTCATTGTACTCTCTTTCACTGTGTAGGTGGTGTCTCTGGGACGCCCTAAGACCACAGCCGGAGCGATTCTGAGTAGCACTGTTATGGCAGAGCCTGTATTTTCTTCCAGTGACAGATACCTTTGCTTGTATATATGTGTTAGGCTGGTCATATGTAGCAGGTATAGGAGAAGTGCGAGCTACATGAAGCATACTGGTTGAGCATGTTCTGTGTTGTTGTAGTTGTTGTTTGTAGCAATGCTCGCCCCACCTAATAGCCGCTACCCGATCACAAATTGTCATCATAGCTCCTCCTTAACGGGAGTCAAGGAAACTTGCGGTTTCAACATGGGTGTGGACATAAGGAAAAGCGGGTGTTTGAGGCGTGGTTCCACATTACAATTAAAGAGATGGTGGTTGGTGTCATGTGGGACACATTGCAGCAGGGCATTATTTTGTATGTCGGGGGTTGATCTGGATAGGTAAGAGTTTACCTGTTACCAGTATCCAGAACGTAGTTGCGCAAGAGTGACACGCGTGTCCGGGGAGTATGCGTTACCTCTTCTCGCGATGTTCTGGATATTTTTCTTCAAGTACTGGATCACCGGGCAATTCCCGCATAAGGTCCGACCCTGTCTATGGAGTTCCACCAAGGACCTGCTTGTGTTTTTTCCGCTTCATACGGCTGGGTTCTCAGGTGCCGTATTTCCTCAAAATGCTTACGGAAGATGACTCCTTAGGCCCCTAGGCGGTGCTGGTTCGTCAATCAGATGTCTGTTGGGATGCCCAGGTTTCTGGTATTCAAAGAACTGTTTTGGCGCATCTCATTTCTCTCCCTGATGGGGAGTATTCTCGCCTCATTATGCAGATGTGTCTGGGGACATAAGAAGACAGCCCGTGGCGATTCTAGAGAGCCGTATTTGGGCTAGGCCTGTAGTTTCTTCTTCCTTCAGTGGGTGGGTGTTTTTAGGCTTGCGTACCATAGGTGACGCGTAGCATCGTAATATCGCTGGCTATATTGCTTTGTCTGTGGTCATGAGTCGTTTCTTTATCTTTTCCCCAGTACTGCCAGCAAGGGATTATACAAGGATTTATTACGGCTCTGATTCTTGGAACATTGCGGTTGCGTGCGCCACAAAATGTAGATCCTGATCGAACGTCACACCCAAGATTTGGGGTATAGGACAGTCGTAGCGTGATGTGGCCATCGACGTGGATGTTCAATATGGTCGACATTTGGGCGTCCATGTTGTTAAATAAGGTCGCGGAAGATTTAGTCGGTGACAATGACAGTTTCGCGAGGCGAAAAAACTGAGAGAGATCATGAGATAGCCGTTTATTTTATTGCATAGCTCATCGATCTTTTGGCCTGGGCCTGTGGCCATTATTGTGCAGTCATCGGCGTAGGAAACGATGGTGACTCCTTCCGGTGGTGAAGGTAGCTTAGATATGTGAAATTAAACAAAAGCGGGGATAGGACGCACCACCCTGTGGCACCCCTTTGTTTAATTCTCCTTTGTTTTGATGTTTCGTTTCTGAATTGCACCGATGCCTGCCGACCACCCAGGTATTTGCGGTCCACCTTTTAAGACATGGGGAAGGGTAGAACCCTTCCAGTTCTTCCAGTAACGAGCCATGGTTGACCGCATCAAAAGCTTTTGATAGGTCTAACGCTACGAGTACTGTCGTTTATTTTATTGCATAGCTCATAGATCTTTTGGCCTGGGCTGTGGCCATTATTGTGCAGTCTCGTCGTAGAAACGATTGTGACTCCTACCGGTGGTGAAGGTAGCTTAGATATGTAGAAATTAAACAAAGCGGGGATAGGACACCACCCTGTGGCACCCCTTGTTAATTCTCGTTGTTTTGATGTTTCGTTCTGATTGCACCGATGCCTTGCCGAACCACCCAGGTAATTTTGCGGTCCACTTTTAAGACATGTGGGAAGGGTAGACCCTTCCAGGTCTTCCAGTAACGAGCCATGGTTGACCGTAATCAAAGCTTTTGATAGGTCTAACGCTACGAGTACTGTTCTGTGGGGATATTGATTCAAACCGCAATTTATCTGTGTGCTAATGACATTTAGCGCGGAGGTAGTGCTATGGAGTTTTCTGAAGCCATGCTGATGAGGGGCTAGCTGCAATGTGCTTGGAAATGAGGGAGCAAAATGGCTTCAAGCGTCTTTGCCACTGGCGATAGGAGAGATATCGGACGATATGACTCACCTACGTTAGCTGGTTTCCCAGGCTTTAGTAGCGGGACCACCTTGGCCATTTTCCATTTCTCGGGTATGACAAAGGTGGAAAGAGACAGGTTGAAGACATGCGCTAAATATTTGAAACCCTCTTTTCCCTAGGTTTTTAATCATCGGCATGGCTATGCCGTCTGGGCCCACTGCTTTGGATGGTTTAGCGCGACCAATGGCGTCCTCAACCTCTCTAGCGGTGATGGTAATTGGTGACGCGCTGAGTTTGTGTTTATGTGCACGTCTATTGGCTCCCGTCTATCATTTGTCGACCGTAGGATGCATTATATATTGTCGGCAGAAAGCGCTCGCCATTTTTTAGCATCCGACAGCACCTTATCGCCAAAGGCGATGGAAACTTGTCTTTGTGCTTAGTCGGATTCGATAGGGACTTTACGGTGGACCAAGTTTACCTACACCGGTAGAGGAGGTTACAACCTCTTAGGTGCTCTTTCCCATTTCGGCCCGCTTGTGTTCGTCCACAAGCGATCTGATGCGTTGGTTTATATCCCTTATTTGGGGGTCGCCTGGATCAAGCTGTCTTATAAGGTCGCGTTCCCGTCGCTAAGCTCGCGGCCTCCGCCGGGAAGTGGGGCCGGATTTCGGGAATTCTCCCGGCGGGAATGGAATGTGCCGAGGCGGATTCAATGACCTTACGGAAGGCACGCTCCCCTTGGCGGGCATCAGTCGGGATAGGGAGGGCAGCAAAGCTGCTGTCTGTTGCAGATTTATATTCTTTCCCACTTTCCTTTTTTGAAGTTTATGAAGTGCGTTTTTCGGTGACGATGAAGTCGGCGGTACGCTCGAACGAAATAAGTATGGGCAGGTGGTCGGATGCCAATGTTACCATCGGCTGCCAGTTGACCGCAGTTTACGAGTTCTGCGCTCACGATTGAGATATCTGGCGAGCTATGACAGCTTCCTACCATACGTGTGGGGGCGTCTCCGTTAATTGTGCAGAACGTCGTTTCGTCTATTTGATCCGCCAACATCTCACCCCTACTGTCCGCCCGCAAGTTTGAATGCCATAGGTCGTGATGGCATTGAAATCGCCTAAGATAATGCGATTGTTGCCAGTGAGTAAGGCCTCGATATTAGGGCGGTATCCACTGGGGCAACAGGTGACCAGGAGGGATGTAGATGTTGATGATTTCTAGATTTGCATCGCCTGACCGGACAGATAGGCCCTTGACGTTCTAAGACATTGTCACTGCGGTCGATGCCAGGATCAAAATATATGATATTGCACAGAGTGGTGTATAATAACGCGAGGCCGCCTCCATTTCCGCTCTCGCGGTCTTCCTGTGGACATTATAACCAGAGCAGGTCTGCAATGCAGATCTTGCTGTGAGTTTAGTCTCTTGAATCGCAGCAATGCGGATGTTGTGCCGCTTCATGAAATTCGACTATCTCCGTAATCTTCCCAGTTAGTCCATTACAGTTGAACTGCAGAATTCTGAAGTGCATGAGGGGTGACGCCGCCACTCTGGGGTAAGTGCGGGGTGACTACGCTAGGTTGTGGAAGGCCAGGACGCAATTGCTGTTGTGGCCTTGGGACTGGGCGCCCTTGGCAAGCATTGGGGTACCCGGATGATTTGGGTTTGCGACCTGGCAACATGGCGCGATGAAAACCCGTCGAGGGGTTGCCGTCGCGGAGACCAGAACATCTAGGAAAGTGGCACCCACCCAAGGCAGGAGCTGCATTGAGCGGATGTCGCAAACCTATATATTCTGTGCTGGCAGACGGTGCAAACGGAGGCAGGGACTAAGAGTCTGTTTCCCTGACCTGCACGATTGCTGCCAGAAAAGAGGGGAGGAGAAGAAGACGGGGGCAGGGGCTGATGCTCAGCATTGCTACCAGCTCTACTACGAAGGTAGTAGTTATGAGTGGTATCCGCTGTTTGAGTTGTGGCGCCGTGGGGCGCGAGCAGCAGCGGGTACTTGTTGTGGCTCGCTGAGCAGCGAAGCTGCTGGAAGGTAGTGATACGCTTAGGCGTAGACTACGGGACGCCCTTGGGCGTGAGCAGCAAGGAGCCACAAAAGATTTATAAAAGTTACGTGGACGTCGGGTTTTGGGATCAAGCCCAGAACAACCTGTCCGATGCAACCATCCCTTGCACGAGACACACTGAACAGAGTATGACCGTCCTAAAAAGATTCTTTCTCTGGCAAATGCAGCAAAACCATTTCTCAGGACCGGGTGAGGAGACGGACCCGGATTGGGTTCGATACCTTCCCGGAGTAAGAGAATATGTAGCAGTCCTGCTGCAAGGAGCTGCTGGGAGGATGACAATTTGTGGGAGGGACGAAACAAATTAAATGGGTCACACTGAAATGACAGTCCTTGGTCGGGAAAAATCCCGAGTCGCTCCGGTACATAGAACCGACTGCCTTGGGAAGCTTGTTCTGTGTTCGTGTCCTGCGGTCGCCAGGTCAAGGCTCTAGCTATAAGGGGCGGCCAAATGTCGAGGCAGCTATTAAGTTTAAGTTCCAAAAGCTTCTAGTATTTGCCAGATGACAGAGTTATTGCATAACATAGTCCTGCCACCTGATTGCGGTTCTCCCTTTGGTCGTCAAACAAACTTATGTATTTAAGGATTAGGTTCATTGCGGTTCCCTACTACCGAATGATATTAAATCATGTCATTCCATAATTTAAACAAAATTGTACATTTTGCAGACACTACCAATTTAGTGCTGGACAGGCTGGATTCCTAGGCATCGATAGAAGTGCAGCGAAACTATACTGCTATGTAGCGCCAAGATTTCCAAGCTCTCGTACGCATACAAAAAGGTCGCCGAAGCACATACTGAAACGCATCACTCGATTACTCAGTGCATCGCCGTGCAGATGTTACCTTCGCGCTTTACTAACATGCGTAAATGCCTCCATACTACACAAGCAAAACACTTTGTTCGCATTATCTGGAAGTCTCCAATCCATAGTACTCCAAGGTAGGACATAGATGTAACTATTCTAGATTGCATAGTCCAGAGACAATTATAAACATGTAAATAGATTTAGTTAGGCTTAGGAAAGCCGTAATAATAAATACATTACATTACATTAATAACTAATATGTAGGTCCTGATTGAATGTCACACCCAGTGTGTTCACACCGGATAGTCATCATAATTATTAGTTGGCGCTTAACTGCCTAAGCGATTTTAGCCACTTCGTACCAAGTATGTCAGCTATCTGTTTCCGCTATAGCTGGCGCCAATCGGGAGGGCCAACGGAGGCCAAGTCTTCCTCCACCTGCCTCCCGAACTCAGTGGATGTCTCCATCTTTCTCTGCTTCCAAACTGCGTTATCGCCTAAAATATTTTCTTTGCGGAGCGTCTTCGTCTATTCGCATAACATGACCTAGCCAATGTAGCTTTTGGGTTTTTTCGCTGCACTATCGTCATGTATGCTTAACGCTTATTCGGTTCGTCTTTAGTTCTCCAAATCTAGATAAAATGCCGAGCACTTCAGTATCAGCCTTATGTGGGTACCTGGACACAGGGATATTGAACTGTAGGGCTGTAAGCATGCCAGGAAGGGCTCATACCCGCCCACAGTCTCAAAATGACTCGGTAGGTATACCTATGACCTTTTGTAAATTCCATGTGAGCATGAACACTAAGCAAGTCATCAAGATTGGTTTGTCTTTGCTATGATAAATTGTTTCAATTAGAAAACAATTTTACTTTAGCAGGGTCACCACTCAGCAGTAATTTGGTAAACACTCCGAGTATATTCTGCCATGAAAAGCTTCTCAGTGAAAATTTATCTTCCGCCAACTTGGAGGAAAACAGTAAAATGCACATGATGCAAATTTGAAGAAAAACCAATGCCTAAATGTCCTCGAGATAAATTGCGTCAAGTATTATTTAACAGGTTTTCCTGAAAGAAGTGAAAAAAGATCTGCACTAATTTTTTAAAACACGAAGCCAAATTTTCAGCTTGGACGAATTTTTTAAGTATCACTATACCTGCGTCGCATAGAGAAAGGCTTTATACTGTTGTTATTGTTGTCACGAAAAAGGACACCCCCGAAGGCCTTGGGGATTGTTATCGATGTTGATGGCCCTTTGCCGGATGCAAATCCAGCACGTTCCGGTAACAAGCACCATTTAGGTACTAGTAGGACCTCCGGACGATTTGTATGACCAAGCCATATCGGCCTCCCACCCGCCAGATCCATGAGGAACTTAGGGTCACCAGAGCCGCAGCTGTTAAAAAAACAGGTATGAATCGTAACATATGATATCACGGATCAAAAACTATTTTCACTCAAGTGAAAAAATTAGCCTATCTAACTATTTAAAAAAATAATAGTATATTATGGATCTAGTGAGTACGCGTTGTCCATATTCCATTCACATATTCCATTAATCCAATACATCCGGAGCTATTGAGATTTAAAAAACGGCATTCATCACGTTACGTTTCGGCCCCCAGAATTCGCCACGGATAGGTGACGTTGACATATTGGGCTGGCAACCGCTTGAAAGGGTTATGCTACACAACCCTTGAATCAGTTTGGTATTTAGTCGCCTCTTACGACAGGCGTACTTGCTTACTTTGATTTGCATTCTATTGGAAATAATGTACAATGAACTCTTTTGGCAATGTAAAGGCTGAATCAAATGTCAGAGGTCATCTCTGCTTGAGTTTATAGTCCTCAGGTTTCCTATTGGGCTTTAAACGAACATATTCATTTACTATGTGTGTGTGTGAGTTAAAGATACCAGTCTGAAACAAAAAATACCACTTGCACTGAAAATATAAAACCAAAGCACTGAACTTTTTAGTTGCTAAATTTGAATGGGTTCCACAGCTGCAAGCCAACAGCACTCCAGCGGAAATATGTACACTGAGCTTTAAGACGCTGAAACTGACGCTCCAAATTTAAAGGGGTGAGTTAAGCATTTGGGATAAATGGAAAATCCATGCCAAATGAAAAGCTCCTCAGGAAAAGTCATTTTGCATGTACGCACAAACGAAAAAAGAATTAACACAAAATTAAACAAAAAGGAAGAGCACACAAAACCAAAATGTTTATGGCTAAGGAAACTGAGAAGCAAAAATTGAAAAACCATCAACAAAAGACCACAGAGCTGCGCAGTGTTAAGAGTAAGGAAGTGTAAAGCACAAATTAATGGATGGCAAGTAACATTTCGTAGAAGAAAATGCGTTGGCGGGCGAGGAGGTAAGTTCTGGCATAAAACAGCAGGCCAATGTCTTCGAAGACAGAGTCGCTTGGCGCAATGCAATGATTGACAGCACATATTAAATTAATTGAGTAATCCTTTGGCAGTGCTGAGCACAGAAAACAACAACAAATACAAATTGACACAAAACAACAACAGTGACAAAAGAAGAAGGCGCGTAAGCAGCGATTTTGGTGAACAAGGACGAATGGGTTAAATTCCCAAGGGTGGCTGGCTGGTTGGCTAAACTCCCTCCGCTGCATGTCATGTTGGCTTAAACTGAGGAGTTTCGCGTGCTTTGGCCGACTTTGCGTGGAGCACGTTACCTTTGGTGTGAGGTTTTCATTGAAAACCCACGAAAATGCGAATGAGCGACGGTTGTGGTAGCATCAGTGGTGACGTACTACGAAATTAGGAGGTCGCAATTGTTTGTGGGTCGAGGAAAGAGTAAATAGGATCACAAAGCTCGTGCACACTTCTTCATAATAAGAAAAACCGCCTTGATAATGTCTACTGAATTAAAGTGGATTTTTGACAACTCGACTGCGACACAAAGTCCTGAATTTGATATAAAGGGGAAAAGGTAGTGGTTGTTGGTTGTGGTTTCTGTGCTCAATGCCACATCGTCTGCCCAAAGGCAATAACCACAAGACAAGATCTTTACGTGTGGCGCACAAAAAGAATAATTATTTGAAGAAAATAAAATGTATTAGCAATAAGAAGGAAGAAAAGAGTGAGGCAGCATTGACGACTCAAAGTGAAACGTCAAAGGCAATGAAAAAGTGGGAGCTGGTTTTCTTTTTCCAATTTTAGTATGCGTATGGCTGAAGCGTTGAATGAAAGCTTGCATAATGAGAATAGATTAAGGACGGACGTAACAGTGCAGCCATATACACTAAAGTTAGTCCATCTGGGATCGAAGGCATGATTAGCTTGGTGCTTATACACCTGCAGATGATTGTGGTCATAATGGAGCGTTATTACAGAGTCTCACCGATAGCGCAAGGAAGGAGTGGCAAACCTGATGAAAGCTTGTTTACCTTGACAACTGCTCAGCTGTCTTACGAGGAAGTTCTTTATGTCAAGACATAAATAGTTTGATAGAATTATTCGGCCTTTTTATTGTTGGATTAAATATAAATACATTATTCGAAAGTTTTGGAAAAAGTTATCGATATGGATGGTTTCTTAATGTACATAGATCCGATATGGTCTGTAACAAAAACTGTTAATGCAAAAGCGAGCACGTGAGCGATTTATAATGACCACATGTGAACCTTGTAGACCATCTCGAACCACACCGCCTAGATTCATGAGATACTAGTTTGCTAAATATATATATTGTTACGAATATTAGCAAAACTAAGAGTCTGCCATCTCAGGCCGATGCTAAGCAGTGACGTGAATTCACATCAATAATTCAATCATTCTGTATCTACATAAACGATCAATAATTGCGTCTACACATATGTACACATTCCGACGAGCAACATTTACATACAAGGCAGGGAGAGATGAGATGTCACACACACAGATGAATTTACTTATACGCTTATGTGTGTGAGGAGACTGTAAACCACAAACACATGCATATACCTTATCTGAGTTTGTCACAAGAGAGAGCAATAATTTGTGCACGTAGTTGTGGCTGGCGATTTTGTAGCCGAAACAACTAGTAACTTCTGGAAATCGAAGAGCCTAGAAGTATGCAGCGTAAACTATAAAAGCGGGTGCAGAGCGAGTAAGAAGGAATTCAGTTTGATTTGAGTTGTCAAGCAGTTGCGATTAAGACGATATCTAGCGAGCAATAGCAGTATTATTTTGAATAGTAGAGTTTTCATTGAGCTATCAATCAGTGTGGTTATTAAGCAAGCTATTCGTTGCACAGTTTGAGTGTATTGTGAAGTACTTTAATAAAGGCCATTTTGCATTATTACAAATTGGAGTTATTTATTCAACAGTTTAGTGATTCGAACTTAGCAGAGGATTGCAAATAAGAGGATTTGCAAGTAAATTCGTTACAATTGGTGTCAGAAGAGGAATTGTTGAATAAATTCCAGCAGACAACAAGGACATGGCAAAGTTCAGTGAATTGAAGATCCAGCAACTGAAAAAGGAGTTGGAGAACCGTGGATTAAATACAACTGGCAATAAGATCGAACTTCAGCACGGCTACGAGAGGTAATGGAATCGCAAGGAATTGATGTGGACGAGTTTGTCTTTTATCCTGATGGGGACGAGACAACAACAAAAATTGAAGAGAAAAACGAAACATCCCAGACAGTTACGAGCACAGACTTGAACATGATATTGGCTGCAATAACTGCTCAAACATCGACAGTAACATCCAAGATGGAAGCACAGGAGGCACGCATTTCAGAAATGTCGTCACAAATGTCATCTCAACTGGAATCGCAGGAGACACGCATAACATCGAAGATTGAAGCACAAGAAACGCGTATGTCAGAAATGTCGACACAGATTACATCCAAGATGGAAACTCAACTGGAAGAGCAAAAGACATATATGACATCTCAGTTCGCTGAGCAGTTGAAAGCACAGGAGCCCGCATATCCTCGCAGCTGGAGGCACAGGAGATAAGGGTAACATCAAAGCTGGAAGCACAGGATACAAAAATTGTGCAGCTCGAGGACAAAATTGATGCCGAGATAGAAGCTTTGAGAGGTCGTATACAGGAGTTGCAAATGAATCGCCTAGCAGTTTCAGCGAGTAATGCAAAGGTAAAACACCATCCTTTGACGGTTCTGTTCCTTTCCAGGTCTTCAAGCTACAGTTTGAGAAGACCGCAGCAGTGAACAACTGGAATGCGGAGATAAAGTTGCTGCACTGTTCGTGGCATTGAAGGGCCTGCAGCGGAATCTTGCAGACGATCCGAGGACGAACGGAACAGTTATGAAACATTGATGCTGCTGTAGAACGACGTATGGAAGCGAGCATAGGAAACAGATATTCGCAAATTGAGTTGCAAAACCGCTACCAAAAGCAATGAGACATTGCAGGAGTTTTGCTTCAGATATTGAAAGATTGGCTCATCTTGCAACTCGGACGCACCCGTGGAATACACGGAAAGAGTGAAGATTCAAGCTTATAAATGGCATACGGGACGTCGAAACGAAGCGAGCCACATACGCGAACCCAAAGCAAACATTTTCTGAACGGTATCACATGCATTGACTCAGGAAACGGCGTCATTATTGAGTAAACCAGCATACAAGCTCATCGTGTGGAAGTAGAAGGCCGGAGTGGTAGACACAATTTGGAAGCACTAAGGGGATCTCAACAGAAGAATGCCGGAGTTATTAAATGTTTCAAGTGCGGCAACCCAGGTCACATTGCACGTCATTGCGATCTTGGTCCTAATAGTTCCAACAATGTGGTGGCCGTAAACGCAAAGCTGGCGGAAATGAGCAAGAGCGTGTTCGAAGTAAAGACGAAAACTTGCCCCGGCTGTTGAATGTCCTGTGATATCTGTGTCGCAGATTGGAAGGAAATCAAGCAGTCTTACCATCAGAGGGAATGTGGATGGTAAAGAGCGTGTACTGACTGTAGATACGGGGCATCTCATTCCTGATTCGATCTGATTTGGTCTACAGGGGAATAAGTCATTACTGGAGCGAGGTTGCGTACGGTCACAGGCGAATATAACCAAGTCAGGAGAAGTATATGTGAAGTCCTAATTGGGAAGGTCATGGTTCTACACAAATTCAGTTGTAGCGGAGATCGTTGATGAGTTATATTGGTAGTGATTTCTTGGTTGACCATGACCATCAGATCGATATGCCAGAGAAGGTGATGCATTATGAGAACCAAGATGTGCCACTTAACTTCAGTTTGGAAAAAGGGTTCAGCAGTAAGCGAGTGCTGGTCGAGGAGATTCGACAGAGACCACGAGAAGTCAAGGAAGTAGATCGAGCAAAGGTTGATGGATCGAATGTGGGCCCAAATAAAGCGAAATTAAAAGTACCTGCGAGGAAAAGACCGGCATCACAACCCTAATGGACGCACTAAATTCACTGAAAGAATTTTTTCAGAAAGAATGCAAAGATGATTTCAAGCCAGCGCGCGTACTTTTGTTGGGAACGTCGCGGAACGATACTGAGTATGTGAAGCCAATCCGTCAAGAACAAGCTCTACAAAGTATTTCTTCATTGGCCAAGCAACAGAGTGCGAGAGAACGATCCAGATAATGAGAAGTAGAGATGGAACACAGGTACGACAGGGAAAATAATTCGGAAGGTTTCCGAATGGGAGATTTGGTACTGTTAAACAACCCTCACCGGCGGAAAGGTGTGTTCCACCCAATTTCGGTGCAGTTGGAAGGCCCGTACAAAGTTGTGAAGAAGATCAGTAATACCATCTACCGCATACAACCACTGGGAACCACGGATTAGAAGGGTGGTACATTTGGAGATGCTAGCGGCGTTTAGATTGGGAGATTTGTCTGATCGGGACGATCAGACTTAGTGGGAGGGCAGTGTTACGAAATTAGCAAAACTAAGAGTGCTGCCATCTCCAGGCCGATGCTAAGCAGTGACGTGAATTCACATCAATAATTTCATCATTATGTATCTACATAAACGAATCAATAATTGCGTCTACACATATGTACACATTCCGACGAGCAACATTTACATACAAGGCAGCGAGAGATGAGATGTCACACACACAGATGAATTTACTTATACGCTTATGTGTGTGAGGGAGACTGTAAACCACAAACACATGCATATACTTATCTGAGTTGTCACAAGAGAGAGCAATAATTGTGCACGTAGTTGTGGCTGGCGATTTTGTAGCCGAAACAACTAGTAACTTCTGGAAATCGAAGAGCCTAGAAGTATGCAGCGTAACTATAAAAGCGGTGCAGGCGAGTAAGAAGGAATTCAGTTTGATTTAGTTGTCAAGCAGTTGCGATTAAGACGATATCTAGCGAGCATAGCAGTATTATTTTGAATAGTAGAGTTTCATTGAGCTATCAATCAGTGTGGTTATTAGCAAGCTATTCGTTGCACAGTTGAGTGTATTGTGAAGTCTTTAATAAAGGCCATTTTGCATTATTACAAATTGGAGTTATTTATTCAACAGTTTAGTGATTCGAACTTAGCAGAGGATTGCAATAAGAGGATTTGCAAGTAAATTCGTTACAATATGATATATACATATTTGTAGCAGGATTTGCCTCAGGTAGATAAGGTTGACAGTTGGCTTGGGGAAGTTCTGAAGCTTTTATTTTTAACCCTTTAAATCCCTTGAAGGGAACTCACTTTCAACTAGTGCTCCGTAACTTTGATTTTTCGCCCTACTTGGTTTGAATCACTGGTCCATTTTGGCCACGTTTCTTAAGTGATTGGCTGATTAGCGCTAAATAACTCCTTATGGCATTTGGGGAATGTTATCGATGTTCCATATATGTACAGCATCAATAAAGTAAAGCCCATCTATCTCGGGAGTGATTTAATGTGACCACTTCAGTTTACCTTCTTATCATCTATTTCAGAAGAGTTTGTGGGTTCGTCAACCCTAGGATTCTACGTGTGTTCATGATACATTAAGATTTGTAACATTATTCACCTCGCGTGAACGAATTTTAAAAATGCATTGATACCGCTATAAATTTCGCTATATAATCCCTTGTGTCACAGTGACCTTATAGAATTGTGGATTGCAACTTCCAAGCGAGGATATATTTTTATGTTATTTAAAACTTTTGAATTGTCGTATGTGGTCGACGCCTGCCTTTATAATGTCTGACGTTGCCCAAGTTTTTGTGATTTTTTTTCGAGTCTACCTGAGTATATGTATGCCCCTCAGCCGGTCTTAGAGTATTCCAGAGGATAAAGAAACAGTGCTACGCGTCTTCCGCATGGCCTTTGGACTTAAGAGAAAGAACAGGAGGACGCTGCTAGCCTGCCAACACACGGGTAGTCTCACTACGATACCTGATATCATTTCTACAATGAGGCGAAGGTGGTCTACATAAAGAAGAGATACGAACTTCTGGGAATTTAATTGTATGATGGGAACTCGCCTCTCAGGCTAATTAGGGAACATCTTTCTAAGTGCTAATCAAAGGATTCGGCTTTCGGTAATGCATCGTTTTAATCCAGAAAAGCATAGAAAGCCTCAGCCTTCATACCTTAACTTGAGTAGTTTGGTATTTTAGACAGGGACACTCTTAGAAGTAAAGTGAGTTCGTACGAAAAAATCGTCAAGAACCAGCAGGCTTTTTTATCTAAGTTGTGTGCACATGATCTTTTATCTAATCTTGATGAATGATACCATTGAAGTGTTGAGGTGATTATAATATTTTCCTCGGTCACAAAAAGTTCCAGTGTCGCATACATATATGAGGGTTTGGTTCTGCGCAATTTTTTTCGCAGTCATCGCCCTGGATAAGGACAGACTTGGTAGTATTATGGACGATATGAGTTTTTTACAATAGAATACAATCTTCAGTACGTTTGATACACGAAATTACCGAAACCAAGCATAAACGCATTGTACGTGGGCTTTGGTAGGCAGAGTTTGCGAGCTCTGGCTTCATTAATTCCGTAGATCTCAGTCCAACCATTACAAACCCCCGACTCATACAAGCTAGCATTAGGTAATGTGAGGTTGACTGGCCTGTCAATAAGACTTCACATATACTGATTGTGTCCCATAGTGTCACCAGACTGTTGTTACGACCAAACATTCAAGCTCAAAACCCACCCGTTTCTTTCAGCAGATCCCTGTTCCTACATCTGCTGTTACTCACGAGGCCCAACTTATAGGCATGTGATGCCAGTTAATATGCTCATCGTGAGCCTTAAATCTTCTCTCCTTACCGATACAAGCAACTTTGTGAGTCTAGGGCTTTGCACAATGATCTTCGAAATTTTGCATTCCCGTGCTTCTGTCCACGCCTTTCCTGGCTTTATGGATCATATGCAACTCGGATTGGGACATCTACCACAAGCTAGCATTACTTGGTTTACAAAGTGGTAGAAGCGAAAGTCGGTCTAAGATTTCAACACTGTGTAGATGAAAGCGAAAAAAGTGAGGAAGAGTTCAGTGAAGCGCTCAGCCAAGCATACCCAAGCTTAGACACAATCACTTCTGCACAACATGACGTTCACGTCAACATGACACATAAACAACGAAATCGTTTTTAAGTACGCGCTTCAATTTCCGAGCTTCACACTTTTGTGCTTAAAGTTACCAAGCGCAACAACAACAATAAATAAATGTAAGAGTGCTAAGTTGCGTCAGGCGAGCAAAGATGCGATGGTAAAGATATGAGCAAAGATGCTCGCCTTATATCACAGTACAGCAAAGACAAAAGGATTAATTCACAACATCGGATTTTTGGTGTTAAGTGCTTTTATTTAAGGCGAACAACAGTGACAACAAAAGTAATAATAAAACAAGTTAATACGGACTGTCTTTGTTCGGCTGCCGAAGACTTCACCTTTCATGAATGGGGCTGAACAATAATCTTATCCCGCTCGTAATCTCCTGATAATCGGGTATGTATAGAGACTTTTACCTTCTTGATTTTAAGATAAATATAAAATAAAAAACAGGTATGTACTTTGTGTGAGGATCCAAAGTTTCAGGTTTTTTGTGGTCGTGGCGTGTAAAACTATGACTACGAATCACGTATTTCAACAACATATGACGTAAGCGTAACTATTTGATGAAATTTGATGAATTTTGAAGCTTCTAGCCGTAAAAAGGGGCAAAAATTAGTAGTTTTATATGGGGGTATATAATATATATACCACCGATCTCTATGATTTTTTCAGACAACAATATATGCTATATATTACGTAAGCATTGGTGAAATTTGAAGCTCTAGCTGTTAAAATGGGGTAGAAATTGCGAAAGTTTCTTATCTGAACTAATCGTTGTATGACGATATATACAATATATACAACCGATCTCTATGATTTTTGCAGACAACAATATATGCTTATATATTACGTAAGCATCGGTGAAATTTGAAGCTTATAGCTGTTAAAATGGGTAAAATTGCGAAAAGTTTCTTATCTGAACAATCGGTTGTATGAGATATATACTATATATACCACCGATCTCTATGATTTTTTGCAGACAACAATATATGCATATATGTACGTAAGCAATCGGTGAAATTTGAAGCTTATAGCTGTTAAAATGGGGTAGAAATTGCGAAAAGTTTTCTTATCTGAACAATCGGTTGTATGAGATATATACTATATATACAACCGATCTCTATGATGCAGACACAATTATATGCTATATATAACGTAGGCTTCGTTAAATTTGAAGCATCTAGCTCTTAAATAGGTTCAGTAATTACGAAAAGTTCCTTATCTGAACAATCGTTGTGTGGGGATTATACTATATTACACCGATTCATCATTTTTCAGGCAATCGGCATATACGAAGTATATGGTGAAGGTTGAAGCTTCATCTGTTGTAAGATATCTACAAAAATCCTCTCTCTGAAAAAATCGGTTGTATGGAGGATATATGCTATAGTGGTCCGATCCGGCTCGTTCCGACAAATGTCTATCGGACATCCAAAATACACCCGCTCACCCAAATTTATCAAGTATCTCAAAATTGAGGGACTAGTTTGCATACAAAAGACAGACGGACAGACGGACATGGCTAAATCAACTCAGCTCTTCACCTGATTATTTCGGTATACTAATACATGGTAGGGTCTATCTATTTTCCTTTTAGGACTTGAAACAATTTTCGTTTCGTGATGAAATTAAGTATACCATTTCATTTATCATGAAGGTATCAAATAAAACAGCACAACATTAGTTTAAGTGCAGTGGACGAGAACAACAGCACGACGCCGAGATGTAAGGCAGCAGAAGTACTGTCAACAACAAAGCAGGGGAGCAGCACACAATAAAAATTACATTTTAAACAGATAACAGGTCATATCACAAAAGCATTGCAATATAACAATAACAACAACAACCAACGACAAGTGACACCAAATTTAAATGCTGCACAAAGAAAACTTCACTCGAAACAAATATGTATTCAACTCACGTTTTAATAGCAACGATTACAAGCTAACAATATCGAATTGTGTAAGCGTCTTAAAATTTAAGAACAAAGAATATTATTTTACATACATAATATAACGGACAATGAGGGTTGGACAGTTGAGTGTTGACGGTTGAGGGGTTTCACCACAATGACAGTGTCGTCATTAAGCCAGTACTCATGTATACTACAAGAAACAAATTATGAAAACGGGACTTGTGGAAGGATGGTAGACGAATCTTAAAAGGATTTTTTTGATTTGAAATTTTTTGATTAGCGTTAGCGTAAAAACAATCTAATCTTTAGGTTGCATTGATTAATAAAATTACACACAGTACTTCTATACAACGGAAGTGTACCCTGGAATGCGAAAAAGCATTGGAAAACTTCGCCTCCGGCCGAAAGTGTGCTGTCACTAGTTGAATCAGACGGTGAGACGTCCGGCAATCCGTTTATGACGGAGAGGGCTCGAACAAGGCAGCAGAGTTTGCATATGGTTCATCATCGCCGAAGCGTGGGACCGGCAGCGCGGGGCTTCAAAATTCTAGATTATTTGCAAATCCTACGACATTGGAGCTCACAAGTGGATCATACCTCTAAGAGCTCGCGGTGGGGCATACTAACTGGACACTGCTTCTAGCGTCATCGTGCATTATCAGATTAATGGCCTCGTTGTGGCAACAGCAGATGTAGAAGTGCGAGCTGCAGGAAGAAACACGTTGAGCACGTTCAGACGATGAACTAAATAATGAGGTGGGAGAGTTGCCAGATCTTATGGTAATGAAATTAGCTAGGTGCAAGAAAGCTTTTACTATTTGCCAAGAAAGATGGACGTTTATTGCTATAACATCAAGTCCTGTCACTCTACTAAGCTGGATCTTCCGTTTGGTAGTACAAATAATTGGCATTATACCTGATCGAGTGCAGGCTCAAAACTAGGTATCATAGACCAGATTTTCACATGCGCAAATCTTGGGAAAACACATCCGCAACAAAGAATTTGACACACATCACCACGCTCGTTTTGTTTGTTGTCGCGCGGTTGTTTTTTGTGTTGGGGTGTGTGTTGTTGTTGTAGTTTCGTGAGTTGTGTTTGTGTGTGAGAAAGGAAGGAGAGAGAGGAAAAAGAAGAAGCGTCTAAATTTGAATTTGCCCCAACACTTATGCTGAGCTCCGGGCATAGAGACGGTAATGGCAGAGAGACCGCTCCGATCCATCGAGCTACAAAACGCAGTCAGAGAGGTGACCGACTGATCGTGCATTTCTTCATTGGTGCGGGACGAAATTATCTTATATCTGCAGACTTCACCGCTAGAAGAAGATAATATCTCTATCAAAAAGCGTGTAATTACTGGCGTAGGCAGGATCGCATTGCGATATCATCGGTCCTGATACACTTGCATCAGTGAAAGTCTGCTGATGTATTGATGGATGAATGAGTGCACAACGAGGTCTCTGCTGCTCATCGCGAAAGAGTCAGCACATTTGCGTCTGTCACCGCGACCTACTATGCCGGCAGCCATAATTATCGAATGGTATAAATACTCTCTTTAGTTGGAAAGCCATTCATCATTGTCACAAACACGACCAGAAGCTCTGAATCCAGGGGAACGAATCACACTGCCAATACACGCTTCTTTGGACTAGGTCATACATCGAAAATAAGGACATCTCTGAGGAATTAAATCATCTCTTCAAGTCACTTATACGTACCGTTCTGGGGGTTCTTTGTTCCTCAGTGGCTAGGTATGACGACTTTATTTACCTGAACAGCTCGTGCATAAGCTATCCAGTCGGGCCTAAAATTTCGGATTATAGATCGCTTATTTATCAATCCACGGGTATGTTCATCAACTCCTTTCTTGAGCGTGCTGAGTCTTCAATTCACTTTGCTTTTGCCATGTCCCTTTAAATGCTGCTCTCTTTGTGGTCGTGTAATTCATCTTATATCACACAATTCTTTTCTGGGTCACCAATTTGCGAGAGAGCTCCGAGTATATCTAGTTATTTCCTGCCTCGTTTTATCGCGTCGTCTCACTCATTTCCAAATATTTTTTGCAATCAAAAACTGCCTCTTTTTATCAGTTCTATCAATATGAGGGTAGTATTAGAACGTCCACGGCCTTCATGTAGTCGCGTGAGCTTCACTATAACGTGTTAAAATCAAGACTGTTACCTCCTACCGGATTTTGGATGGCAGCCGCTTATTATACTCAACTTGAGATCTGGTTCGTTATTTTTTTACAGGGTCTAGGCTCTAGGCCTTGACTGACGATCACATTCATTATCTCTAATATTTGCATATCATATTCCGCTGTTTATTCTAAGCATATTTGTGTACTATTTGTGTCGTCTGTAAGCTAGTTCGCTAGTTGATAGCATAGTGCGTGCCGACTTTTTAATAATCGCCATAATATGGAAAAGTTATACTCATATGCATGGAAACATTGCCATATTACAAAATTGGTTCAATTTCCCAAAGCCAAAGGTGATATGCAGTGCAATGCAGGACCGGAACTAATATGTTTTCGCCGACACCCGAACGGCAAATGCAGGCAGTAATCAATATTCACTGAGGAGCTTTTCATGGCAGAAATACACTCGAAGTGCTTGCCATTCACTATCACAGGGGCGAGACACGCTTAGAAAAACTTCTTCTGTAAAAAATTGGTTTAAAATTTTGGTTGCTTGTTTTGTTGCAGAGCGTGAACCCAGGATCTTTGGTGTGATAAGGCGAAGCACGCTTACCACCAACACCTTGCGGTCGCCGTTAATTAAAAAAAAACTTACTAATGATTTCATATTGAAGTTCTCTTATTTTAGTTTTGCGGGTGACAAGCTTATTTTCTGAAATGCATTTTGAGCTTG
>JARSSU010010827.1:0-22608 GCA_029619165.1 Eurosta solidaginis
CTTAAATTTGTTGAACAAAACGACTTACGTATTTTAAGCATGCTAACCTTAGCCCGGTAAGCAAATTAAAAAAAACGCAATATGTAGGCTACACGAGAACGGAGACGTCGAGTAACCAAAACAAATGCGTTAAACAAATTCGTACACGTTATTTATCAATTTAACTCTAGAATTAAAGGATATACAACGAGAAACAACGTTTGACAACCTTTAAACAGTTTTAATAACTATCTCAAAAATTATCGCTCTGATGCAAACAACTGATGAGTTATCTACTTAAATTTGTTGAACAAAACGACTTACGTATTTTAAGCATGCTAACCTTTAGCCCGGTAAGCAAATTAAAAAAAAACGCAATATGTAGGCTACACGAGAACGGAGACGTCGAGTAACCAAAACAAATGCGTTAAACAAATTCGTACACGTTATTTATCAATTTAACTCTAGAATTAAAGGATATACAACGAGAAACAACGTTTGACAACCTTTAAACAGTTTTAATAACTATCTCAAAAATTGTCGCTCTGATGCAAACAACTGATGAGTTATCTACTTAAATTTGTTGAACAAAACGACTTACGTATTTTAAGCATGCTAACCTTTAGCCCGGTAAGCAAATTAAAAAAAAACGCAATATGTAGGCTACACGAGAACGGAGACGTCGAGTAACCAAAACAAATGCGTTTAAACAAATTCGTACACGTTATTTATCAATTTAACTCTAGAATTAAAGGATATACAACGAGAAACAACGTTTGACAACCTTTAAACAGTTTTAATAACTATCTCAAAAATTGTCGCTCTGATGCAAACAACTGATGAGTTATCTACTTAAATTTGTTGAACAAAACGACTTACGTATTTTAAGCATGCTAACCTTTAGCCCGGTAAGCAAATTAAAAAAAAACGCAATATGTAGGCTACACGAGAACGGAGACGTCGAGTAACCAAAACAAATGCGTTAAACAAATTCGTACACGTTATTTATCAATTTAACTCTAGAATTAAAGGATATACAACGAGAAACAACGTTTGACAACCTTTAAACAGTTTTAATAACTATCTCAAAAATTGTCGCTCTGATGCAAACAACTGATGAGTTATCTACTTAAATTTGTTGAACAAAACGACTTACGTATTTTAAGCATGCTAACCTTTAGCCCGGTAAGCAAATTAAAAAAAAACGCAATATGTAGGCTACACGAGAACGGAGACGTCGAGTAACCAAAACAAATGCGTTAAACAAATTCGTACACGTTATTTATCAATTTAACTCTAGAATTAAAGGATATACAACGAGAAACAACGTTTGACAACCTTTAAACAGTTTTAATAACTATCTCAAAAATTGTCGCTCTGATGCAAACAACTGATGAGTTATCTACTTAAATTTGTTGAACAAAACGACTTACGTATTTTAAGCATGCTAACCTTTAGCCCGGTAAGCAAATTAAAAAAAAACGCAATATGTAGGCTACACGAGAACGGAGACGTCGAGTAACCAAAACAAATGCGTTAAACAAATTCGTACACGTTATTTATCAATTTAACTCTAGAATTAAAGGATATACAACGAGAAACAACGTTTGACAACCTTTAAACAGTTTTAATAACTATCTCAAAAATTGTCGCTCTGATGCAAACAACTGATGAGTTATCTACTTAAATTTGTTGAACAAAACGACTTACGTATTTTAAACATGCTAACCTTTAGCCCGGTAAGCAAATTAAAAAAAAACGCAATATGTAGGCTACACGAGAACGGAGACGTCGAGTAACCAAAACAAATGCGTTAAACAAATTCGTACACGTTATTTATCAATTTAACTCTAGAATTAAAGGATATACAACGAGAAACAACGTTTGACAACCTTTAAACAGTTTTAATAACTATCTCAAAAATTGTCGCTCTGATGCAAACAACTGATGAGTTATCTACTTAAATTTGTTGAACAAAACGACTTACGTATTTTAAGCATGCTAACCTTTAGCCCGGTAAGCAAATTAAAAAAAAACGCAATATGTAGGCTACACGAGAACGGAGACGTCGAGTAACCAAAACAAATGCGTTAAACAAATTCGTACACGTTATTTATCAATTTAACTCTAGAATTAAAGGATATACAACGAGAAACAACGTTTGACAACCTTTAAACAGTTTTAATAACTATCTCAAAAATTGTCGCTCTGATGCAAACAACTGATGAGTTATCTACTTAAATTTGTTGAACAAAACGACTTACGTATTTTAAACATGCTAACCTTTAGCCCGGTAAGCAAATTAAAAAAAAACGCAATATGTAGGCTACACGAGAACGGAGACGTCGAGTAACCAAAACAAATGCGTTAAACAAATTCGTACACGTTATTTATCAATTTAACTCTAGAATTAAAGGATATACAACGAGAAACAACGTTTGACAACCTTTAAACAGTTTTAATAACTATCTCAAAAAATTGTCGCTCTGATGCAAACAACTGATGAGTTATCTACTTAAATTTGATGAACAAAACGACTTACGTATTTTAAGCATGCTAACCTTTAGCCCGGTAAGCAAATTAAAAAAAAACGCAATATGTAGGCTACACGAGAACGGAGACGTCGAGTAACCAAAACAAATGCGTTAAACAAATTCGTACACGTTATTTATCAATTTAACTCTAGAATTAAAGGATATACAACGAGAAACAACGTTTGACAACCTTTAAACAGTTTTAATAACTATCTCAAAAATTGTCGCTCTGATGCAAACAACTGATGAGTTATCTACTTAAATTTGATGAACAAAACGACTTACGTATTTTAAACATGCTAACTTTAGCCCGGTAAGCAAATTAAAAAAAAACGCAATATGTAGGCTACACGAGAACGGAGACGTCGAGTAACCAAAACAAATGCGTTAAACAAATTCGTACACGTTATTTATCAATTTAACTCTAGAATTAAAGGATATACAACGAGAAACAACGTTTGACAACCTTTAAACAGTTTTAATAACTATCTCAAAAATTGTCGCTCTGATGCAAACAACTGATGAGTTATCTACTTAAATTTGATGAACAAAACGACTTACGTATTTTAAACATGCTAACCTTTAGCCCGGTAAGCAAATTACGCAATATGTAGGCTACACGAGAACGGAGACGTCGAGTAACCAAAACAAATGCGTTAAACAAATTCGTACACGTTATTTATCAATTTAACTCTAGAATTAAAGGATATACAACGAGAAACAACGTTTGACAACCTTTAAACAGTTTTAATAACTATCTCAAAAATTATCGCTCTGATGCAAAACAACTGATGAGTTATCTACTTAAATTTGATGAACAAAACGACTTACGTATTTTAAACATGCTAACCTTTAGCCCGGTAAGCAAATTAAAAAAAAACGCAATATGTAGGCTACACGAGAACGGAGACGTCGAGTAACCAAAACAAATGCGTTAAACAAATTCGTACACGTTATTTATCAATTTAACTCTAGAATTAAAGGATATACAACGAGAAACAACGTTTGACAACCTTTAAACAGTTTTAATAACTATCTCAAAAATGTCGCTCTGATGCAAACAACTGATGAGTTATCTACTTAAATTTGATGAACAAAACGACTTACGTATTTTAACATGCTAACCTTTAGCCCGGTAAGCAAATTAAAAAAAAACGCAATATGTAGGCTACACGAGAACGGAGACGTCGAGTAACCAAAACAAATGCGTTAAACAAATTCGTACACGTTATTTATCAATTTAACTCTAGAATTAAAGGATATACAACGAGAAACAACGTTTGACAACCTTTAAACAGTTTAATAACTATCTCAAAAATTGTCGCTCTGATGCAAACAACTGATGAGTTATCTACTTAAATTTGATGAACAAAACGACTTACGTATTTAAACATGCTAACCTTTAGCCCGGTAAGCAAATTAAAAAAAAACGCAATATGTAGGCTACACGAGAACGGAGACGTCGAGTAACCAAAACAAATGCGTTAAACAAATTCGTACACGTTATTTATCAATTTAACTCTAGAATTAAAGGATATACAACGAGAAACAACGTTTGACAACCTTTAAACAGTTTTAATAACTATCTCAAAAATTGTCGCTCTGATGCAAACAACTGATGAGTTATCTACTTAAATTTGTTGAACAAAACGACTTACGTATTTTAAACATGCTAACCTTTAGCCCGGTAAGCAAATTAAAAAAAAACGCAATATGTAGGCTACACGAGAACGGAGACGTCGAGTAACCAAAACAAATGCGTTAAACAAATTCGTACACGTTATTTATCAATTTAACTCTAGAATTAAAGGATATACAACGAGAAACAACGTTTGACAACCTTTTAAACAGTTTAATAACTATCTCAAAAATTGATCGCTCTGATGCAAAACAACTGATGAGTTATCTACTTAAATTGATGAACAAAACGACTTACGTATTTTAAACATGCTAACCTTTAGCCGGTAAGCAAATTAAAAAAAAACGCAATATGTAGGCTACACGAGAACGGAGACGTCGAGTAACCAAAACAAATGCGTTAAACAAATTCGTACACGTTATTTATCAATTTAACTCTAGAATTAAAGGATATACAACGAGAAACAACGTTTGACAACCTTTAAACAGTTTTAATAACTATCTCAAAAATTGTCGCTCTGATGCAAACAACTGATGAGTTATCTACTTAAATTTGTTGAACAAAACGACTTACGTATTTTAAGCATGCTAACCTTTAGCCCGGTAAGCAAATTAAAAAAAAACGCAATATGTAGGCTACACGAGAACGGAGACGTCGAGTAACCAAAACAAATGCGTTAAACAAATTCGTACACGTTATTTATCAATTTAACTCTAGAATTAAAGGATATACAACGAGAAACAACGTTTGACAACCTTTAAACAGTTTTAATAACTATCTCAAAAATTATCGCTCTGATGCAAACAACTGATGAGTTATCTACTTAAATTTGATGAACAAAACGACTTACGTATTTTAAACATGCTAACCTTTAGCCCGGTAAGCAAATTAAAAAAAAACGCAATATGTAGGCTACACGAGAACGGAGACGTCGAGTAACCAAAACAAATGCGTTAAACAAATTCGTACACGTTATTTATCAATTTAACTCTAGAATTAAAGGATATACAACGAGAAACAACGTTTGACAACCTTTAAACAGTTTTAATAACTATCTCAAAAATTGTCGCTCTGATGCAAACAACTGATGAGTTATCTACTTAAATTTGATGAACAAAACGACTTACGTATTTTAAACATGCTAACCTTTAGCCCGGTAAGCAAATTAAAAAAAAACGCAATATGTAGGCTACACGAGAACGGAGACGTCGAGTAACCAAAACAAATGCGTTAAACAAATTCGTACACGTTATTTATCAATTTAACTCTAGAATTAAAGGATATACAACGAGAAACAACGTTTGACAACCTTTAAACAGTTTTAATAACTATCTCAAAAATTATCGCTCTGATGCAAACAACTGATGAGTTATCTACTTAAATTTGATGAACAAAACGACTTACGTATTTTAAACATGCTAACCTTTAGCCCGGTAAGCAAATTAAAAAAAAACGCAATATGTAGGCTACACGAGAACGGAGACGTCGAGTAACCAAAACAAATGCGTTAAACAAATTCGTACACGTTATTTATCAATTTAACTCTAGAATTAAAGGATATACAACGAGAAACAACGTTTGACAACCTTTAAACAGTTTTAATAACTATCTCAAAAATTATCGCTCTGATGCAAACAACTGATGAGTTATCTACTTAAATTTGATGAACAAAACGACTTACGTATTTTAAACATGCTAACCTTTAGCCCGGTAAGCAAATTAAAAAAAAACGCAATATGTAGGCTACACGAGAACGGAGACGTCGAGTAACCAAAACAAATGCGTTAAACAAATTCGTACACGTTATTTATCAATTTAACTCTAGAATTAAAGGATATACAACGAGAAACAACGTTTGACAACCTTTAAACAGTTTTAATAACTATCTCAAAAATTATCGCTCTGATGCAAACAACTGATGAGTTATCTACTTAAATTTGATGAACAAAACGACTTACGTATTTTAAACATGCTAACCTTTAGCCCGGTAAGCAAATTAAAAAAAAACGCAATATGTAGGCTACACGAGAACGGAGACGTCGAGTAACCAAAACAAATGCGTTAAACAAATTCGTACACGTTATTTATCAATTTAACTCTAGAATTAAAGGATATACAACGAGAAACAACGTTTGACAACCTTTAAACAGTTTTAATAACTATCTCAAAAATTATCGCTCTGATGCAAACAACTGATGAGTTATCTACTTAAATTTGATGAACAAAACGACTTACGTATTTTAAACATGCTAACCTTTAGCCCGGTAAGCAAATTAAAAAAAAACGCAATATGTAGGCTACACGAGAACGGAGACGTCGAGTAACCAAAACAAATGCGTTAAACAAATTCGTACACGTTATTTATCAATTTAACTCTAGAATTAAAGGATATACAACGAGAAACAACGTTTGACAACCTTTAAACAGTTTTAATAACTATCTCAAAAATTATCGCTCTGATGCAAACAACTGATGAGTTATCTACTTAAATTTGATGAACAAAACGACTTACGTATTTTAAACATGCTAACCTTTAGCCCGGTAAGCAAATTAAAAAAAAACGCAATATGTAGGCTACACGAGAACGGAGACGTCGAGTAACCAAAACAAATGCGTTAAACAAATTCGTACACGTTATTTATCAATTTAACTCTAGAATTAAAGGATATACAACGAGAAACAACGTTTGACAACCTTTAAACAGTTTTAATAACTATCTCAAAAATTATCGCTCTGATGCAAACAACTGATGAGTTATCTACTTAAATTTGATGAACAAAACGACTTACGTATTTTAAACATGCTAACCTTTAGCCCGGTAAGCAAATTAAAAAAAAACGCAATATGTAGGCTACACGAGAACGGAGACGTCGAGTAACCAAAACAAATGCGTTAAACAAATTCGTACACGTTATTTATCAATTTAACTCTAGAATTAAAGGATATACAACGAGAAACAACGTTTGACAACCTTTAAACAGTTTTAATAACTATCTCAAAAATTATCGCTCTGATGCAAACAACTGATGAGTTATCTACTTAAATTTGATGAACAAAACGACTTACGTATTTTAAACATGCTAACCTTTAGCCCGGTAAGCAAATTAAAAAAAAACGCAATATGTAGGCTACACGAGAACGGAGACGTCGAGTAACCAAAACAAATGCGTTAAACAAATTCGTACACGTTATTTATCAATTTAACTCTAGAATTAAAGGATATACAACGAGAAACAACGTTTGACAACCTTTAAACAGTTTTAATAACTATCTCAAAAATTATCGCTCTGATGCAAACAACTGATGAGTTATCTACTTAAATTTGATGAACAAAACGACTTACGTATTTTAAACATGCTAACCTTTAGCCCGGTAAGCAAATTAAAAAAAAACGCAATATGTAGGCTACACGAGAACGGAGACGTCGAGTAACCAAAACAAATGCGTTAAACAAATTCGTACACGTTATTTATCAATTTAACTCTAGAATTAAAGGATATACAACGAGAAACAACGTTTGACAACCTTTAAACAGTTTTAATAACTATCTCAAAAATTATCGCTCTGATGCAAACAACTGATGAGTTATCTACTTAAATTTGATGAACAAAACGACTTACGTATTTTAAACATGCTAACCTTTAGCCCGGTAAGCAAATTAAAAAAAAACGCAATATGTAGGCTACACGAGAACGGAGACGTCGAGTAACCAAAACAAATGCGTTAAACAAATTCGTACACGTTATTTATCAATTTAACTCTAGAATTAAAGGATATACAACGAGAAACAACGTTTGACAACCTTTAAACAGTTTTAATAACTATCTCAAAAATTATCGCTCTGATGCAAACAACTGATGAGTTATCTACTTAAATTTGATGAACAAAACGACTTACGTATTTTAAACATGCTAACCTTTAGCCCGGTAAGCAAATTAAAAAAAAACGCAATATGTAGGCTACACGAGAACGGAGACGTCGAGTAACCAAAACAAATGCGTTAAACAAATTCGTACACGTTATTTATCAATTTAACTCTAGAATTAAAGGATATACAACGAGAAACAACGTTTGACAACCTTTAAACAGTTTTAATAACTATCTCAAAAATTATCGCTCTGATGCAAACAACTGATGAGTTATCTACTTAAATTTGATGAACAAAACGACTTACGTATTTTAAACATGCTAACCTTTAGCCCGGTAAGCAAATTAAAAAAAAACGCAATATGTAGGCTACACGAGAACGGAGACGTCGAGTAACCAAAACAAATGCGTTAAACAAATTCGTACACGTTATTTATCAATTTAACTCTAGAATTAAAGGATATACAACGAGAAACAACGTTTGACAACCTTTAAACAGTTTTAATAACTATCTCAAAAATTATCGCTCTGATGCAAACAACTGATGAGTTATCTACTTAAATTGATGAACAAAACGACTTACGTATTTTAAACATGCTAACCTTTAGCCCGGTAAGCAAATTAAAAAAAAACGCAATATGTAGGCTACACGAGAACGGAGACGTCGAGTAACCAAAACAAATGCGTTAAACAAATTCGTACACGTTATTTATCAATTTAACTCTAGAATTAAAGGATATACAACGAGAAACAACGTTTGACAACCTTTAAACAGTTTTAATAACTATCTCAAAAATTATCGCTCTGATGCAAACAACTGATGAGTTATCTACTTAAATTGATGAACAAAACGACTTACGTATTTTAAACATGCTAACCTTTAGCCCGGTAAGCAAATTAAAAAAAAACGCAATATGTAGGCTACACGAGAACGGAGACGTCGAGTAACCAAAACAAATGCGTTAAACAAATTCGTACACGTTATTTATCAATTTAACTCTAGAATTAAAGGATATACAACGAGAAACAACGTTTGACAACCTTTAAACAGTTTTAATAACTATCTCAAAAATTATCGCTCTGATGCAAACAACTGATGAGTTATCTACTTAAATTTGATGAACAAAACGACTTACGTATTTTAAACATGCTAACCTTTAGCCCGGTAAGCAAATTAAAAAAAAACGCAATATGTAGGCTACACGAGAACGGAGACGTCGAGTAACCAAAACAAATGCGTTAAACAAATTCGTACACGTTATTTATCAATTTAACTCTAGAATTAAAGGATATACAACGAGAAACAACGTTTGACAACCTTTAAACAGTTTTAATAACTATCTCAAAAATTATCGCTCTGATGCAAACAACTGATGAGTTATCTACTTAAATTTGATGAACAAAACGACTTACGTATTTTAAACATGCTAACCTTTAGCCCGGTAAGCAAATTAAAAAAAAACGCAATATGTAGGCTACACGAGAACGGAGACGTCGAGTAACCAAAACAAATGCGTTAAACAAATTCGTACACGTTATTTATCAATTTAACTCTAGAATTAAAGGATATACAACGAGAAACAACGTTTGACAACCTTTAAACAGTTTTAATAACTATCTCAAAAATTATCGCTCTGATGCAAACAACTGATGAGTTATCTACTTAAATTTGATGAACAAAACGACTTACGTATTTTAAACATGCTAACCTTTAGCCCGGTAAGCAAATTAAAAAAAAACGCAATATGTAGGCTACACGAGAACGGAGACGTCGAGTAACCAAAACAAATGCGTTAAACAAATTCGTACACGTTATTTATCAATTTAACTCTAGAATTAAAGGATATACAACGAGAAACAACGTTTGACAACCTTTAAACAGTTTTAATAACTATCTCAAAAATTATCGCTCTGATGCAAACAACTGATGAGTTATCTACTTAAATTTGATGAACAAAACGACTTACGTATTTTAAACATGCTAACCTTTAGCCCGGTAAGCAAATTAAAAAAAAACGCAATATGTAGGCTACACGAGAACGGAGACGTCGAGTAACCAAAACAAATGCGTTAAACAAATTCGTACACGTTATTTATCAATTTAACTCTAGAATTAAAGGATATACAACGAGAAACAACGTTTGACAACCTTTAAACAGTTTTAATAACTATCTCAAAAATTATCGCTCTGATGCAAACAACTGATGAGTTATCTACTTAAATTTGATGAACAAAACGACTTACGTATTTTAAACATGCTAACCTTTAGCCCGGTAAGCAAATTAAAAAAAAACGCAATATGTAGGCTACACGAGAACGGAGACGTCGAGTAACCAAAACAAATGCGTTAAACAAATTCGTACACGTTATTTATCAATTTAACTCTAGAATTAAAGGATATACAACGAGAAACAACGTTTGACAACCTTTAAACAGTTTTAATAACTATCTCAAAAATTATCGCTCTGATGCAAACAACTGATGAGTTATCTACTTAAATTTGATGAACAAAACGACTTACGTATTTTAAACATGCTAACCTTTAGCCCGGTAAGCAAATTAAAAAAAAACGCAATATGTAGGCTACACGAGAACGGAGACGTCGAGTAACCAAAACAAATGCGTTAAACAAATTCGTACACGTTATTTATCAATTTAACTCTAGAATTAAAGGATATACAACGAGAAACAACGTTTGACAACCTTTAAACAGTTTTAATAACTATCTCAAAAATTATCGCTCTGATGCAAACAACTGATGAGTTATCTACTTAAATTTGATGAACAAAACGACTTACGTATTTTAAACATGCTAACCTTTAGCCCGGTAAGCAAATTAAAAAAAAACGCAATATGTAGGCTACACGAGAACGGAGACGTCGAGTAACCAAAACAAATGCGTTAAACAAATTCGTACACGTTATTTATCAATTTAACTCTAGAATTAAAGGATATACAACGAGAAACAACGTTTGACAACCTTTAAACAGTTTTAATAACTATCTCAAAAATTATCGCTCTGATGCAAACAACTGATGAGTTATCTACTTAAATTTGATGAACAAAACGACTTACGTATTTTAAACATGCTAACCTTTAGCCCGGTAAGCAAATTAAAAAAAAACGCAATATGTAGGCTACACGAGAACGGAGACGTCGAGTAACCAAAACAAATGCGTTAAACAAATTCGTACACGTTATTTATCAATTTAACTCTAGAATTAAAGGATATACAACGAGAAACAACGTTTGACAACCTTTAAACAGTTTTAATAACTATCTCAAAAATTATCGCTCTGATGCAAACAACTGATGAGTTATCTACTTAAATTTGATGAACAAAACGACTTACGTATTTTAAACATGCTAACCTTTAGCCCGGTAAGCAAATTAAAAAAAAACGCAATATGTAGGCTACACGAGAACGGAGACGTCGAGTAACCAAAACAAATGCGTTAAACAAATTCGTACACGTTATTTATCAATTTAACTCTAGAATTAAAGGATATACAACGAGAAACAACGTTTGACAACCTTTAAACAGTTTTAATAACTATCTCAAAAATTATCGCTCTGATGCAAACAACTGATGAGTTATCTACTTAAATTTGATGAACAAAACGACTTACGTATTTTAAACATGCTAACCTTTAGCCCGGTAAGCAAATTAAAAAAAAACGCAATATGTAGGCTACACGAGAACGGAGACGTCGAGTAACCAAAACAAATGCGTTAAACAAATTCGTACACGTTATTTATCAATTTAACTCTAGAATTAAAGGATATACAACGAGAAACAACGTTTGACAACCTTTAAACAGTTTTAATAACTATCTCAAAAATTGTCGCTCTGATGCAAACAACTGATGAGTTATCTACTTAAATTTGATGAACAAAACGACTTACGTATTTTAAACATGCTAACCTTTAGCCCGGTAAGCAAATTAAAAAAAAACGCAATATGTAGGCTACACGAGAACGGAGACGTCGAGTAACCAAAACAAATGCGTTAAACAAATTCGTACACGTTATTTATCAATTTAACTCTAGAATTAAAGGATATACAACGAGAAACAACGTTTGACAACCTTTAAACAGTTTTAATAACTATCTCAAAAATTATCGCTCTGATGCAAACAACTGATGAGTTATCTACTTAAATTTGATGAACAAAACGACTTACGTATTTTAAACATGCTAACCTTTAGCCCGGTAAGCAAATTAAAAAAAAACGCAATATGTAGGCTACACGAGAACGGAGACGTCGAGTAACCAAAACAAATGCGTTAAACAAATTCGTACACGTTATTTATCAATTTAACTCTAGAATTAAAGGATATACAACGAGAAACAACGTTTGACAACCTTTAAACAGTTTTAATAACTATCTCAAAAATTATCGCTCTGATGCAAACAACTGATGAGTTATCTACTTAAATTTGATGAACAAAACGACTTACGTATTTTAAACATGCTAACCTTTAGCCCGGTAAGCAAATTAAAAAAAAACGCAATATGTAGGCTACACGAGAACGGAGACGTCGAGTAACCAAAACAAATGCGTTAAACAAATTCGTACACGTTATTTATCAATTTAACTCTAGAATTAAAGGATATACAACGAGAAACAACGTTTGACAACCTTTAAACAGTTTTAATAACTATCTCAAAAATTATCGCTCTGATGCAAACAACTGATGAGTTATCTACTTAAATTTGATGAACAAAACGACTTACGTATTTTAAACATGCTAACCTTTAGCCCGGTAAGCAAATTAAAAAAAAACGCAATATGTAGGCTACACGAGAACGGAGACGTCGAGTAACCAAAACAAATGCGTTAAACAAATTCGTACACGTTATTTATCAATTTAACTCTAGAATTAAAGGATATACAACGAGAAACAACGTTTGACAACCTTTAAACAGTTTTAATAACTATCTCAAAAATTATCGCTCTGATGCAAACAACTGATGAGTTATCTACTTAAATTTGATGAACAAAACGACTTACGTATTTTAAACATGCTAACCTTTAGCCCGGTAAGCAAATTAAAAAAAAACGCAATATGTAGGCTACACGAGAACGGAGACGTCGAGTAACCAAAACAAATGCGTTAAACAAATTCGTACACGTTATTTATCAATTTAACTCTAGAATTAAAGGATATACAACGAGAAACAACGTTTGACAACCTTTAAACAGTTTTAATAACTATCTCAAAAATTATCGCTCTGATGCAAACAACTGATGAGTTATCTACTTAAATTTGATGAACAAAACGACTTACGTATTTTAAACATGCTAACCTTTAGCCCGGTAAGCAAATTAAAAAAAAACGCAATATGTAGGCTACACGAGAACGGAGACGTCGAGTAACCAAAACAAATGCGTTAAACAAATTCGTACACGTTATTTATCAATTTAACTCTAGAATTAAAGGATATACAACGAGAAACAACGTTTGACAACCTTTAAACAGTTTTAATAACTATCTCAAAAATTATCGCTCTGATGCAAACAACTGATGAGTTATCTACTTAAATTGATGAACAAAACGACTTACGTATTTTAAACATGCTAACCTTTAGCCCGGTAAGCAAATTAAAAAAAAACGCAATATGTAGGCTACACGAGAACGGAGACGTCGAGTAACCAAAACAAATGCGTTAAACAAATTCGTACACGTTATTTATCAATTTAACTCTAGAATTAAAGGATATACAACGAGAAACAACGTTTGACAACCTTTAAACAGTTTTAATAACTATCTCAAAAATTATCGCTCTGATGCAAACAACTGATGAGTTATCTACTTAAATTTGATGAACAAAACGACTTACGTATTTTAAACATGCTAACCTTTAGCCCGGTAAGCAAATTAAAAAAAAACGCAATATGTAGGCTACACGAGAACGGAGACGTCGAGTAACCAAAACAAATGCGTTAAACAAATTCGTACACGTTATTTATCAATTTAACTCTAGAATTAAAGGATATACAACGAGAAACAACGTTTGACAACCTTTAAACAGTTTTAATAACTATCTCAAAAATTATCGCTCTGATGCAAACAACTGATGAGTTATCTACTTAAATTTGATGAACAAAACGACTTACGTATTTTAAACATGCTAACCTTTAGCCCGGTAAGCAAATTAAAAAAAAACGCAATATGTAGGCTACACGAGAACGGAGACGTCGAGTAACCAAAACAAATGCGTTAAACAAATTCGTACACGTTATTTATCAATTTAACTCTAGAATTAAAGGATATACAACGAGAAACAACGTTTGACAACCTTTAAACAGTTTTAATAACTATCTCAAAAATTATCGCTCTGATGCAAACAACTGATGAGTTATCTACTTAAATTTGATGAACAAAACGACTTACGTATTTTAAACATGCTAACCTTTAGCCCGGTAAGCAAATTAAAAAAAAACGCAATATGTAGGCTACACGAGAACGGAGACGTCGAGTAACCAAAACAAATGCGTTAAACAAATTCGTACACGTTATTTATCAATTTAACTCTAGAATTAAAGGATATACAACGAGAAACAACGTTTGACAACCTTTAAACAGTTTTAATAACTATCTCAAAAATTGTCGCTCTGATGCAAACAACTGATGAGTTATCTACTTAAATTTGATGAACAAAACGACTTACGTATTTTAAACATGCTAACCTTTAGCCCGGTAAGCAAATTAAAAAAAAACGCAATATGTAGGCTACACGAGAACGGAGACGTCGAGTAACCAAAACAAATGCGTTAAACAAATTCGTACACGTTATTTATCAATTTAACTCTAGAATTAAAGGATATACAACGAGAAACAACGTTTGACAACCTTTAAACAGTTTTAATAACTATCTCAAAAATTGTCGCTCTGATGCAAACAACTGATGAGTTATCTACTTAAATTTGATGAACAAAACGACTTACGTATTTTAAACATGCTAACCTTTAGCCCGGTAAGCAAATTAAAAAAAAACGCAATATGTAGGCTACACGAGAACGGAGACGTCGAGTAACCAAAACAAATGCGTTAAACAAATTCGTACACGTTATTTATCAATTTAACTCTAGAATTAAAGGATATACAACGAGAAACAACGTTTGACAACCTTTAAACAGTTTTAATAACTATCTCAAAAATTATCGCTCTGATGCAAACAACTGATGAGTTATCTACTTAAATTTGATGAACAAAACGACTTACGTATTTTAAACATGCTAACCTTTAGCCCGGTAAGCAAATTAAAAAAAAACGCAATATGTAGGCTACACGAGAACGGAGACGTCGAGTAACCAAAACAAATGCGTTAAACAAATTCGTACACGTTATTTATCAATTTAACTCTAGAATTAAAGGATATACAACGAGAAACAACGTTTGACAACCTTTAAACAGTTTTAATAACTATCTCAAAAATTATCGCTCTGATGCAAACAACTGATGAGTTATCTACTTAAATTTGATGAACAAAACGACTTACGTATTTTAAACATGCTAACCTTTAGCCCGGTAAGCAAATTAAAAAAAAACGCAATATGTAGGCTACACGAGAACGGAGACGTCGAGTAACCAAAACAAATGCGTTAAACAAATTCGTACACGTTATTTATCAATTTAACTCTAGAATTAAAGGATATACAACGAGAAACAACGTTTGACAACCTTTAAACAGTTTTAATAACTATCTCAAAAATTGTCGCTCTGATGCAAACAACTGATGAGTTATCTACTTAAATTTGATGAACAAAACGACTTACGTATTTTAAACATGCTAACCTTTAGCCCGGTAAGCAAATTAAAAAAAAACGCAATATGTAGGCTACACGAGAACGGAGACGTCGAGTAACCAAAACAAATGCGTTAAACAAATTCGTACACGTTATTTATCAATTTAACTCTAGAATTAAAGGATATACAACGAGAAACAACGTTTGACAACCTTTAAACAGTTTTAATAACTATCTCAAAAATTGTCGCTCTGATGCAAACAACTGATGAGTTATCTACTTAAATTTGATGAACAAAACGACTTACGTATTTTAAACATGCTAACCTTTAGCCCGGTAAGCAAATTAAAAAAAAACGCAATATGTAGGCTACACGAGAACGGAGACGTCGAGTAACCAAAACAAATGCGTTAAACAAATTCGTACACGTTATTTATCAATTTAACTCTAGAATTAAAGGATATACAACGAGAAACAACGTTTGACAACCTTTAAACAGTTTTAATAACTATCTCAAAAATTGTCGCTCTGATGCAAACAACTGATGAGTTATCTACTTAAATTTGATGAACAAAACGACTTACGTATTTTAAACATGCTAACCTTTAGCCCGGTAAGCAAATTAAAAAAAAACGCAATATGTAGGCTACACGAGAACGGAGACGTCGAGTAACCAAAACAAATGCGTTAAACAAATTCGTACACGTTATTTATCAATTTAACTCTAGAATTAAAGGATATACAACGAGAAACAACGTTTGACAACCTTTAAACAGTTTTAATAACTATCTCAAAAATTATCGCTCTGATGCAAACAACTGATGAGTTATCTACTTAAATTTGATGAACAAAACGACTTACGTATTTTAAACATGCTAACCTTTAGCCCGGTAAGCAAATTAAAAAAAAACGCAATATGTAGGCTACACGAGAACGGAGACGTCGAGTAACCAAAACAAATGCGTTAAACAAATTCGTACACGTTATTTATCAATTTAACTCTAGAATTAAAGGATATACAACGAGAAACAACGTTTGACAACCTTTAAACAGTTTTAATAACTATCTCAAAAATTATCGCTCTGATGCAAACAACTGATGAGTTATCTACTTAAATTTGATGAACAAAACGACTTACGTATTTTAAACATGCTAACCTTTAGCCCGGTAAGCAAATTAAAAAAAAACGCAATATGTAGGCTACACGAGAACGGAGACGTCGAGTAACCAAAACAAATGCGTTAAACAAATTCGTACACGTTATTTATCAATTTAACTCTAGAATTAAAGGATATACAACGAGAAACAACGTTTGACAACCTTTAAACAGTTTTAATAACTATCTCAAAAATTATCGCTCTGATGCAAACAACTGATGAGTTATCTACTTAAATTTGATGAACAAAACGACTTACGTATTTTAAACATGCTAACCTTTAGCCCGGTAAGCAAATTAAAAAAAAACGCAATATGTAGGCTACACGAGAACGGAGACGTCGAGTAACCAAAACAAATGCGTTAAACAAATTCGTACACGTTATTTATCAATTTAACTCTAGAATTAAAGGATATACAACGAGAAACAACGTTTGACAACCTTTAAACAGTTTTAATAACTATCTCAAAAATTATCGCTCTGATGCAAACAACTGATGAGTTATCTACTTAAATTTGATGAACAAAACGACTTACGTATTTTAAACATGCTAACCTTTAGCCCGGTAAGCAAATTAAAAAAAAACGCAATATGTAGGCTACACGAGAACGGAGACGTCGAGTAACCAAAACAAATGCGTTAAACAAATTCGTACACGTTATTTATCAATTTAACTCTAGAATTAAAGGATATACAACGAGAAACAACGTTTGACAACCTTTAAACAGTTTTAATAACTATCTCAAAAATTATCGCTCTGATGCAAACAACTGATGAGTTATCTACTTAAATTTGATGAACAAAACGACTTACGTATTTTAAACATGCTAACCTTTAGCCCGGTAAGCAAATTAAAAAAAAACGCAATATGTAGGCTACACGAGAACGGAGACGTCGAGTAACCAAAACAAATGCGTTAAACAAATTCGTACACGTTATTTATCAATTTAACTCTAGAATTAAAGGATATACAACGAGAAACAACGTTTGACAACCTTTAAACAGTTTTAATAACTATCTCAAAAATTATCGCTCTGATGCAAACAACTGATGAGTTATCTACTTAAATTTGATGAACAAAACGACTTACGTATTTTAAACATGCTAACCTTTAGCCCGGTAAGCAAATTAAAAAAAAACGCAATATGTAGGCTACACGAGAACGGAGACGTCGAGTAACCAAAACAAATGCGTTAAACAAATTCGTACACGTTATTTATCAATTTAACTCTAGAATTAAAGGATATACAACGAGAAACAACGTTTGACAACCTTTAAACAGTTTTAATAACTATCTCAAAAATTGTCGCTCTGATGCAAACAACTGATGAGTTATCTACTTAAATTTGATGAACAAAACGACTTACGTATTTTAAACATGCTAACCTTTAGCCCGGTAAGCAAATTAAAAAAAAACGCAATATGTAGGCTACACGAGAACGGAGACGTCGAGTAACCAAAACAAATGCGTTAAACAAATTCGTACACGTTATTTATCAATTTAACTCTAGAATTAAAGGATATACAACGAGAAACAACGTTTGACAACCTTTAAACAGTTTTAATAACTATCTCAAAAATTGTCGCTCTGATGCAAACAACTGATGAGTTATCTACTTAAATTTGATGAACAAAACGACTTACGTATTTTAAACATGCTAACCTTTAGCCCGGTAAGCAAATTAAAAAAAAACGCAATATGTAGGCTACACGAGAACGGAGACGTCGAGTAACCAAAACAAATGCGTTAAACAAATTCGTACACGTTATTTATCAATTTAACTCTAGAATTAAAGGATATACAACGAGAAACAACGTTTGACAACCTTTAAACAGTTTTAATAACTATCTCAAAAATTGTCGCTCTGATGCAAACAACTGATGAGTTATCTACTTAAATTTGATGAACAAAACGACTTACGTATTTTAAACATGCTAACCTTTAGCCCGGTAAGCAAATTAAAAAAAAACGCAATATGTAGGCTACACGAGAACGGAGACGTCGAGTAACCAAAACAAATGCGTTAAACAAATTCGTACACGTTATTTATCAATTTAACTCTAGAATTAAAGGATATACAACGAGAAACAACGTTTGACAACCTTTAAACAGTTTTAATAACTATCTCAAAAATTATCGCTCTGATGCAAACAACTGATGAGTTATCTACTTAAATTTGATGAACAAAACGACTTACGTATTTTAAACATGCTAACCTTTAGCCCGGTAAGCAAATTAAAAAAAAACGCAATATGTAGGCTACACGAGAACGGAGACGTCGAGTAACCAAAACAAATGCGTTAAACAAATTCGTACACGTTATTTATCAATTTAACTCTAGAATTAAAGGATATACAACGAGAAACAACGTTTGACAACCTTTAAACAGTTTTAATAACTATCTCAAAAATTATCGCTCTGATGCAAACAACTGATGAGTTATCTACTTAAATTTGATGAACAAAAACGACTTACGTATTTTAAACATGCTAACCTTTAGCCCGGTAAGCAAATTAAAAAAAAACGCAATATGTAGGCTACACGAGAACGGAGACGTCGAGTAACCAAAACAAATGCGTTAAACAAATTCGTACACGTTATTTATCAATTTAACTCTAGAATTAAAGGATATACAACGAGAAACAACGTTTGACAACCTTTAAACAGTTTTAATAACTATCTCAAAAATTATCGCTCTGATGCAAACAACTGATGAGTTATCTACTTAAATTTGATGAACAAAACGACTTACGTATTTTAAACATGCTAACCTTTAGCCCGGTAAGCAAATTAAAAAAAAACGCAATATGTAGGCTACACGAGAACGGAGACGTCGAGTAACCAAAACAAATGCGTTAAACAAATTCGTACACGTTATTTATCAATTTAACTCTAGAATTAAAGGATATACAACGAGAAACAACGTTTGACAACCTTTAAACAGTTTTAATAACTATCTCAAAAATTGTCGCTCTGATGCAAACAACTGATGAGTTATCTACTTAAATTTGATGAACAAAACGACTTACGTATTTTAAACATGCTAACCTTTAGCCCGGTAAGCAAATTAAAAAAAAACGCAATATGTAGGCTACACGAGAACGGAGACGTCGAGTAACCAAAACAAATGCGTTAAACAAATTCGTACACGTTATTTATCAATTTAACTCTAGAATTAAAGGATATACAACGAGAAACAACGTTTGACAACCTTTAAACAGTTTTAATAACTATCTCAAAAATTGTCGCTCTGATGCAAACAACTGATGAGTTATCTACTTAAATTTGATGAACAAAACGACTTACGTATTTTAAACATGCTAACCTTTAGCCCGGTAAGCAAATTAAAAAAAAACGCAATATGTAGGCTACACGAGAACGGAGACGTCGAGTAACCAAAACAAATGCGTTAAACAAATTCGTACACGTTATTTATCAATTTAACTCTAGAATTAAAGGATATACAACGAGAAACAACGTTTGACAACCTTTAAACAGTTTTAATAACTATCTCAAAAATTATCGCTCTGATGCAAACAACTGATGAGTTATCTACTTAAATTTGATGAACAAAACGACTTACGTATTTTAAACATGCTAACCTTTAGCCCGGTAAGCAAATTAAAAAAAAACGCAATATGTAGGCTACACGAGAACGGAGACGTCGAGTAACCAAAACAAATGCGTTAAACAAATTCGTACACGTTATTTATCAATTTAACTCTAGAATTAAAGGATATACAACGAGAAACAACGTTTGACAACCTTTAAACAGTTTTAATAACTATCTCAAAAATTGTCGCTCTGATGCAAACAACTGATGAGTTATCTACTTAAATTTGATGAACAAAACGACTTACGTATTTTAAACATGCTAACCTTTAGCCGGTAAGCAAATTAAAAAAAAACGCAATATGTAGGCTACACGAGAACGGAGACGTCGAGTAACCAAAACAAATGCGTTAAACAAATTCGTACACGTTATTTATCAATTTAACTCTAGAATTAAAGGATATACAACGAGAAACAACGTTTGACAACCTTTAAACAGTTTTAATAACTATCTCAAAAATTATCGCTCTGATGCAAACAACTGATGAGTTATCTACTTAAATTTGATGAACAAAACGACTTACGTATTTTAAACATGCTAACCTTTAGCCCGGTAAGCAAATTAAAAAAAAACGCAATATGTAGGCTACACGAGAACGGAGACGTCGAGTAACCAAAACAAATGCGTTAAACAAATTCGTACACGTTATTTATCAATTTAACTCTAGAATTAAAGGATATACAACGAGAAACAACGTTTGACAACCTTTAAACAGTTTTAATAACTATCTCAAAAATTATCGCTCTGATGCAAACAACTGATGAGTTATCTACTTAAATTGATGAACAAAACGACTTACGTATTTTAAACATGCTAACCTTTAGCCCGGTAAGCAAATTAAAAAAAAACGCAATATGTAGGCTACACGAGAACGGAGACGTCGAGTAACCAAAACAAATGCGTTAAACAAATTCGTACACGTTATTTATCAATTTAACTCTAGAATTAAAGGATATACAACGAGAAACAACGTTTGACAACCTTTAAACAGTTTTAATAACTATCTCAAAAATTATCGCTCTGATGCAAACAACTGATGAGTTATCTACTTAAATTTGATGAACAAAACGACTTACGTATTTTAAACATGCTAACCTTTAGCCCGGTAAGCAAATTAAAAAAAAACGCAATATGTAGGCTACACGAGAACGGAGACGTCGAGTAACCAAAACAAATGCGTTAAACAAATTCGTACACGTTATTTATCAATTTAACTCTAGAATTAAAGGATATACAACGAGAAACAACGTTTGACAACCTTTAAACAGTTTTAATAACTATCTCAAAAATTATCGCTCTGATGCAAACAACTGATGAGTTATCTACTTAAATTTGATGAACAAAACGACTTACGTATTTTAAACATGCTAACCTTTAGCCCGGTAAGCAAATTAAAAAAAAACGCAATATGTAGGCTACACGAGAACGGAGACGTCGAGTAACCAAAACAAATGCGTTAAACAAATTCGTACACGTTATTTATCAATTTAACTCTAGAATTAAAGGATATACAACGAGAAACAACGTTTGACAACCTTTAAACAGTTTTAATAACTATCTCAAAAATTATCGCTCTGATGCAAACAACTGATGAGTTATCTACTTAAATTTGATGAACAAAACGACTTACGTATTTTAAACATGCTAACCTTTAGCCCGGTAAGCAAATTAAAAAAAAACGCAATATGTAGGCTACACGAGAACGGAGACGTCGAGTAACCAAAACAAATGCGTTAAACAAATTCGTACACGTTATTTATCAATTTAACTCTAGAATTAAAGGATATACAACGAGAAACAACGTTTGACAACCTTTAAACAGTTTTAATAAACTATCTCAAAAATTATCGCTCTGATGCAAACAACTGATGAGTTATCTACTTAAATTTGATGAACAAAACGACTTACGTATTTTAAACATGCTAACCTTTAGCCGGTAAGCAAATAAAAAAAAACGCTATATGTAGGCTACACGAGAACGGAGACGTCGAGTAACCAAAACAAATGCGTTAAACAAATTCGTACACGTTATTTATCAATTTAACTCTAGAATTAAAGGATATACA
>JARSSU010010828.1:0-52230 GCA_029619165.1 Eurosta solidaginis
AGCAACTCACAAGGAATATTACGAAACAGTGATAAATTTTGCATTAGTTTTAAAATATATGCGTCGAATAAATTGTAATAGGTGTACGGTGATGCGAGGTTTTGGAGAAAAAGAGGATTAGGACTCAGTGGTTGGAACAGTGGTTTGGGTTGAATCCTAATCTTTTTTGTCGTACATATATGACCAAACTTTGTTGGTTTTAAAGGCAACACCTTGCAAATTTAAAACAAAACGAGACAAAAATGTAAGACGCGATATACCTTCCTACCAATTTGCGATATGGGACCTACTTGTTTATGCCGACCCAGTAACGGCAATCATGCAGCTTTTCATGGCAGAAAACCACTTGGAGTGCGTGCCAACACTGCTGAGGGGGCGACCCCGCGTAGAAAAATGTGCTTCTAAGTGAAAGAAACTGTTTCTCAATTTTTGATGTTCTACTTTTGACCTGCGGGGTGAACCCAGAATCTCTGTCGGTATGGTATACGGAGCACGTACCATCACACCACGGCCGTGCCACCAGCTCATTTACATGACTGTCTGTAAATTGAAACATTTTTGGTATTTAATATTTCAGCCCTCGGAAAATTTTGCTCCATTTTTTTTGCACGTCGCTTCGGACTAAAATTATTTTTGTAAACCCCAATATATTAAAATTTGGTTTCATATCCCTTCCGCTCGGTTAACTTGCAAACTTTCATCGAAAACTATATTTTTCGTGAGAACACCAGTCAACTATAATTATAAACATCCCAATATTATGTAAGTTGTATTATTTCAATATGGTGTTTTAAAAGTACAGTATAAATGCTTGTAACTCAGCAGGTTTAAGACAATAAATTCAAAAATTTGTATACCTGTTCGAGCTCATGACCATACAGTTTTATATACGAAGCGAACACGCAACTTTCGTCAATTTAAATTTTTTATTTTCTGATAGTATGAGTGAGAAACATCGTTGATCCGTTTCGTAACTAAAACTATGCAAACCATCTCAAAAGTGTTTCGAAATTCAGAGAAAATTTACACAAAATGTATATTTCACATACTTTCTATTGTACTATCTTTCTTAATTTTTTGCGCATGCAGTGTGTGTGTATTTTAGTCTTACAAAGTACATAGTGAAAATCTCTGAAAAACGTATTGATTTTGGGAATTCCTTTTTCTGAAGAAAGTTTTGTATGGAATAAAAATCTGAAACGCCCTTAGGGAAAAAAATTACCAAAAACCAATGCGAATTTAGGGGGGTTTATGTAGGTTCGCTATATAATGTTGTGCTATTTTATTGCACTGCACTGTACCACCACATATACATAACGAGGTAAATGTTTCTCTGTCATCTATTTTTTCACAATTTAAACTTCTGCTTCCCTCTTGGTTATTGACTTCAAATATTCGTATTACCTTAGGTGTTTTTGTATTTTATTAGTGTAATTTGCAAATGGCATGAATTTGTGTATCTATGGATTGTATGTTGCTGGGAATGTGTTTTTACTCATTTTTATATGCATATATTTATTAATACGCTCCACTTAGATAAAATATAGCAGTTAGGCGTTTGTTGGTTCATAAATACATAAATATGTTTGTATTTACTTGTTATTGCTACCGCCTAAATTTTTTGTTGTTGCTTAAAAGTTAGTGTTACGCCATTCAAATGCTACCGTCTCATACATAAATATGCATATTTTAAATTATAAAAAACTTTACATGCAATAACAGTGATAATTTGCCGCTACCTAGCGCCCTACTTATTTAACTATGTAAAGGGTGTCTCAATTACGCTTTTAATTACACTGTAGCGATTTTATAGCAAATTTTTTGCAATTAAATTGATTTTGTTATTGAACAACTATGCAACGAAGCTCCAAACGTTTTCGAAAAAATCGAAAATTCTAAAAAATTACGAAAATTCGAAACCTCGCATTTTAGGCTTAAAAAAGAGTACAAGTAATATTGATTAGTCTAAGTCTACAAAACACCATACGCATTATTGCAAAACTTTTAAATTTTCGTAAAATTTTCTCGAAATTCTGAGACTGATTTGCATAGTTTCAGCAACAACAAGTTTTTTTCTTAAATTATCGAAAAAAGAAAATGAAAAATTTGATTTTCCAAGCTTGATAAAAATTGCCACTTCTATTTTCATGCTCGCTGCTGTATATATACACCTGGTATTTGCAAAACACTCATATAAAAAAGAAATACGAAAAATATAAAACTGTGATGTTCCATTGCGATGTCATTTAGTATGACACATACACACATACAAACGTATCTTTCTCATACATGCGCACAAACTTTCTATTATCTATGAAGGACAAGACAAAGAGTCCAACGCCTACCTAAACGCTTATAAAAATGTTTTCTACAAAAGTAAATCATTGAATATATAAATTCATTAACACTGATGCCGCCAAGATTTCACCCCTATTCTGCATTTCGATTATCTTCCCGTTCTACGCTCCGCTTTAATCGAACTTGGGTATTCTGCATTACGACGGAATCGTAACGAGAAGAGGAAGTGCAAATGATTTTTCGAATCAGCTGTTTGTACGGAATGTGTGAACATTGGAACAAAATAAATTAAAGAAAATGTGTAGAAAAAAAACACTGAAAAACGTTTATATTTTATTATCCGGGCCATTTTGTACAAAAAACGCAATAGAATATATTGCCGCCGTGTTATATTTTTTTGAGTGAAGTGTTTTCATAATTGTAAGTGTGTTTTTGTCGTTCTTTTGGCCAATTCCCCGCCGTGCCCCCAGTTTGTTAAAAAGGATTCTTGCACGAATATAGTTGACATTTTCTGATTTTATGAATGCTGATTTCATTGCACTGGCCTAAAATACTTGTGAAAATTTATTTATTCTTTCGCAAGGATGTGTTACGTCGCTGTCACCTTCCTCTACTCCGGCTGCTGCTTTGGCATATAACTAGACCAACGAACAGACAGAAATTATAGCTGTCTATTATAATGGAATCAATAGCCGCGGAATTATTTGTGTAGTTGGAAAGCAACGCATACGAAAATGGCCGGGCGAAAATGGAAAGCAAATATGCGAGATTTGTCTAATCCATTTGAGATGAGTGACGAATTGTAAGAATTGAACTTAAAAGTGGTAAAGTTTAATGACTCATTTTCTTATTTAGGTTCAAAAAAAACTTTCGACTTAATAAGGATGCTCGAAGTGTGTTAGATACTTTTGCGGGGCAATACGTCCAAGGACTTCGACATCGACATGTTATTTTTGACCTGTAAACATATAAAAAATGTTTTACTACATTTTTGTTAAAATTCTGTTTATAAATTAATAAAAAAAATAAAAAGAAAATATTTTTTCCGCCAACTAATTTGCAACTTAGAAAAACGGAACTACGATCGAATCGCAGAATACACAAATCGAACGAATTCGAAGTTGGATCGAAAGATGATTGGAACAGAGAATACCACAAATTGAACGCCACAAAATCGAAAAAAATTCCAATCCAAGTCGAAATGCCAGAATAGGGCCGATTAAATATAGCACTGATTTATTGTTATTTCTAAATAGCTATTTACATGCTAACACTATTTGCATATTCATAAAAGCTATTGTGAAAAGCAAAGACATAAGCGCACAGAAAAGTCAGCGAAATCAGATTAATGAGTTATTTGATGATTGATAAAACATAAGAGTGATTGCATTCAATTTATATTTTAAGGCTGTGTGCGAGTTGACCTAAATTTCTACCTAAATATGGAAAAAACCTAAATCACTGGAAACTGTCGGTAAGGTAGTGCAGAATAAAAATTTTTAATTTTTATGAGCATACTTTTCAACCTAAATTCAAATGTCAAATTTCAAAAACAAAAATATTAGGGGGACTCGTGAAAGCATATAAACTTATAAGGTGTAAAATTATATCAATTTACACACGCTGTTATATGAACGCACCTAGTAATATTCTTGATAAACTTAATTGTTTATCAGCTGTATTATTGGCATAAAAAAATTTTTTGATTGTTATACAAAAAAAATGCCAAGATTAAGTGAAAAATCAAAACGAAAACGTCTTTACTAAGATATACTTGTAAATGACTTCTGATGTTGGAGATTTCTGATGAAAATGCCTGCTGTAATGTCTTCAAGGTTGCATTCCTTTGAGTTTACCGCGTTTACACAATAGGGGGACTCATGATAGCATATAAACTTATAAGGTGTAAAATTATATCCATTTACACACGCTGTTATATGAACGCACCTAGTAATACTCTTGATAAACTTGATTGTTTATCAGCTGTATTATTGCCGAACAACATTTTTTGATTGTTATACAAATTAAAAAATGCCAAGACTAAGTGAAAAATCAAAACTAAAACGCCTTTACTTGCTGATGTTGGAGATTTTTGATGAAAATGCCTGCTGTAATGTCTGCAAGGTTGCATTCCTTTGAGTTTACCGCGTTTACACAATGAAATGTGCGCGTAAATTTATACAAATTGTGTAAATGATTTTTCATACAAAATTTGACAGCTCGTGCGTAAACTAGATAAATTTATACGTTTACACACTTTATAAGGCATTTATACGGTTACATGAGTCCCCCTAATGAAATGTGCGCGTAAATTTATACAAATTGTGTAAATGATTTTTCATACAAAATTTGACAGCTCGTTTACGCACTAGATAAATTTATACGTTTACACACTTTATAAGGCATTTATTTTTCAACATTGTATATGCAAATATGTATGTAAATGGATCTTGTCCAATAAATTTAAGTAAATCATTGATTATAGAGCGATGATCCCTGCTGCGATTAAGGCCCGATCGATTGTACCTATGTGATGGTGAGCTCAATCTTATTCAAGCTGATGTTGGCGACACAAGAATTGGATCCTTCTCAAATCTGAACCACAATCTGAACATCTTGGTTACCACCAAGTGGACTAATTGGCCCACGCAAAGAAAGGCAACGGCTAAACTAAGCAAACTGCATCGATTAGTTTGCGTCGGCATAACGGATGCGATGGGAACCGCCCCCGCTGACGCACTTAATGCTTTAGTGGGAATACCTCCCTTCCATATTCTGATAGAGAAAGGGGCAACACTAGGTGCACTAAGACTTCCAAATATTTCTGAGTTGAAGGAAGGAAATATGATAGGGCATATGAAAGTAATAAAAAAATGCATAGGAAATCCCTCATTACAACTGCGTGACGTAATGTCCCCTAAGCTCAGAATCTCACGGAACTTTGAAGTGTCCATTGTGCACAGCACCCACTGGGAAATAGGGAATCCTTATAACGACCCTGACTCAGAGGTCTGGTACACGGATGGATCGAAATTCGATGACGGAAGAACGGCAGGTGGCATCTATGGGCCAAACTTCAAAAAATCGATACCAATGGGATGTTACCCCACCATATTTCAGGCAAAAATTCATGCAATAGAGGTCTGTGGTAGAGAATGTCTGCGGAGAGGCTCAACATCGAAGAGCATCTACATTATGTCGGACAGCCAGGCGGCACTGCGTACCTTGCAATCCTACACAGTTACGTCTAAGCTAGTGGATGAATACACTGAAATCCTTAATGCCCTGGGAGCCAAAAACAAGGTTTTTTTGGGATGGGTTCCCGGACATCAGGGACATGAAGGTAATGAACATGCAGATTACCTAGCAAAGCAGGGTGCTAGATCAGCATTCCATGGTCCAGAGTCCTTTTGTGGACTCACAAAAGCACACACCAGCGAAACTATAAGTAACTGGGAAACTAAGCAACTCAGACGTGACTGGATTGATTGCCCAGGGCAAAGGCAGGCCAAACTGTTTATACTTCCGACAACGAAAGTATCAGCCAAATTCATTAACCTAAGCAGGGAGGACCTAAGAACTCTTTCTGGGTACTACACGGGACACTGCGGTCTACGATATCACCTAAGTAAATTAAATATATCTGATACCCATATTTGTCGTTTCTGTGAACTGGATGATGAAAGGCCGGTTCACATTCTCTGCGAATGCGTCGCTCTAGCTAGGCAGATACTATCCCATCTAGGGGGTGGAACTCTTAATCCCTATGTGATATGGAGTAAAAAGCCTGAAGAGGTACTTAGATACATCAAGAGCCTACAGATACAAAATTAGGCTGAAAGGTCTTGCACAATAGATCTGCACAAAGGTCGCAGTGCTTCCAGACCTATTAATAATAATAATAATAATTGGCCTAAAGACGTAATTGAAGGAGTACCAACATCACAGTTTTGAATTCGAGATTGTGGAAAAGGTCATTGTACATGTGCTCCACTATGTCCGGAAATAAAGCCGTATAAAACGGAACCACTGCATTTTCTTATACTGCTATCTTGGGATAGGTACTTACCGCGGACCCTTATTGTCCTCTGTTTTTTTTTAAGCATGAAAAAGCAGAAATAAACAATTTAGGTTTTCAAATCAACTCGCACAGTTTTGACAGCTTTTTCCCAAATTATTGCAGTGCTGGAAAGTTCCAGTGGAATATTAGTTTAGGTACCTAAAATTTATGAGAACTCGCACCCAGCCTAAGTTTTGAATTTATGTGAGTTTTCTTTGATTTCTTGAGTTTAATAATTTTTTGGAAAAATTAAATATGTATAATTTGTAATTTTTTTTTATTTTTGTAACCAATAACAAATTTATAGAACATAAATAAATGTAAGGCGCGATAACTTTCGAAGTGATTTTAGGCCGAGCTTCTCTTCTAATTTACGTCGTGCTCCTTTTAATTTTTCCCACAAATTGGCGGGATGGGACCTACTTGTTTTATGCCGACTCCGAGCGGCATCTGCAAGGCAGATGAGTTTTCACTGAATGCTTTTCATGGCAGAATACACTCGGAGTGCTTGTCAATCACTGCCGAGGCACGACCCCGCATTAGAAAAATTGTCTTCTTATTTATACTTCACTGAATTTTACTTTATATTTTGCATTTCAATAATTTGTTAATCACCCTTATCGCGAAGTTCACACGGAAAAGTATTCGGCTTCACTTTTTTGTTCGGGTGAACTTTTTTCGCCTATCGGCAATTTCGGGCGAACAAAAGTTCACTTCGAAACAGTTGATGCTCTATTGTGAATTAGCAGTGAACAAATAATTTACTTGCAATTGTGTAAATTTTGTAATCAAGCATATATTTCCTTAAAATACAGCAAAAATAGAGATACAAAATTTATAAAAAAATGTTTAGTATTGAACTTAGGTAGGTATTGAATGACCGCGAGGAGAATGCAAATGTGAAAGCGATTCGGAGGCAATTAAGGGACAGTTTTAACCCTTTGGAGCTAAGTGATTCACTGTATTTTCAGCACATTTGCATAACAAATTAACTTTTTTTCAATTAGTTTTCAGCAATATTAAAGGCTAAACAAGCCGGCATTCAAATATTTGCTAGATATTCTTACCAACTCCTTGCCAACATTGAAGCAAAAATTTGGAGTTCCACCAATTCTTGCATGTCTTCGTTTTTTCGCAGAGGGAGGACAACAAAAATTCGTTGGAGAGAACTATGAGGTGGGTCTTAGCCAATCTTGTTTCAGTCAGGTACTTTCAGAGGTTCTGAACATTTTGGAACCGTTGCTTTGTCCACAATAGATAACTTGGCCGACTTTAGAAGAACAATGTCAAACTGCACACGATTTTTTCCAAAATGTGCCCTTCGCATAAATTGCTTTTGTGGGCGCCTTCTTTGGTACATATCTTTTTGGTCATTCCATACCTAGAAAAATATACGTTGTCATAAAAAATATAATTTACATACTTAGCAATAAAGGAATTGTACCTTTTAGCTCTCAGCTTCACTCTTAACAAGTAGACCAAGGCTATTTAAACATAAAGTAAGCATGTTCCAGAAGTCCGGCACTTTTTCCCGATCATCTTGTCAATCAGCATTTCCGATTGTACATTATTTATTGATTTACTCCTAATAATAAAAGTACATATAATTATAAGAATATCAAATTTCAAAACAAAAAATTACTTACATTTTGTTTTCTTTCGTTCGCCTGTACATATATACATACGTAAGTAAATTTGGGTTTTCCCGCTATTCATTTCGCCCGAACAAAGAGTTGCCAATAAGGCGAAATCTTTTTCGAACACGAAAAGTTGTTTCGCCATCCTTTGTAATAGGGTGAACAGAAACTGTGAATAATTTCGGGTGAAAATAGAACTCGCGATAAGGGTGAATATCACTTCTCAATGTATGCAGGGTGTGCCTTAACTCAGTTTGCTTAAAATTTTTTCTCACTGTAAAACCAAGCTTACGTATAACGCGATTATCTTCATTTCCGTTCTTATAATAATAATAAACCCAACGGATTAATACCCTCCAAAGCCCGCCCAACCGACACGAGGGGCGCATCCGCATGACGCACGGATTTGTTTTTGTTTTTGCCGAGTTGTTGATAGGCGGAGGTTTGTTAAGCGTCGAGATCTAAAACTGCTCAGCTACAGAATAAAAATCATCAGCTGAGTATTATATACATAACAGTAGAAAATTATACATATAGTAAATTGTTAAATAAGTTAAGGATTTAGCATATAAAGATTTTTATTTTTTATTTTTATTTTTATTTTGTTACGAGTTAAGATAGGATAGGACAGTTTTCCTTATAGTAAAAAGTGAATCCGTTATATCAAATGAATTCGAGTGAGAGTTAAAATCATAACACAAACACCGGAAAGGTTCATTTAATTCGAAGTTAGTTCTACACTGCCTCAAAAGAAGAGGTTTGTAATGTCTTGACGCTCGTGATGGGATATTGAAGTTTACTTCGTTCAAAAGAAAGGGGCTAGAAATTAGTCCATTCAGTAGTTTAGCCATAAATAATACTCCTAGCATTTCTCTACGGCTAGCGAGAGTTGGAAGATTGATAAGCCTTAACCGACTAGTATAAGGTGGAAGATTATATGCAGAGTCCCAATGAAAATTCCTTAAAGAAAAAAGTAAAAATTGCTTCTGTATTGACTCAAGCCTATCTGCATGAACTTGATATCGCGGATTCCAGACTACTGATCCGTATTCTAGTATCGGCCTAACCAATGTGGTAAAAAGGGCTTTGGTTACATAAGGGTCACTAAATTCTTTAGACCATCTCTTCACGAATGATAGAACACCTCTAGCCTTATTGGCAGTAGTCATAATATGAAGGTTGAAACTAAGTTTAGCATCCATCGTAACTCCCAAGTCAACAAAATAATTTACTGATGCAAGACAAAAATTATCAATTACGTAAGAGGCTGCTGGCAAAGATCTCCGAGAGAAGCACATGAACTTACATTTATTGATGTTCAGCGGCATTGAATTCGCGTTGCACCAAGCAACTAAGCAGTTTAAATCCGCTTGAAGCAATGGACGTTCTTCAATAGACTCATAAGACCTAAAAAGTTTTACATCATCAGCATACATTAAAATTTTGGAATATTTTATTATGGTACAAATATCATTAATAAATAGCAAGAACAGAATTGGACCGAGATGACTGCCCTGTGGGACGCCAGAGGGAACATTAATGACCTCTGAAAGAGTATTTTTAAAAATTACTTGTTGCGTTCTACCGCAGAGATAAGAAGATATCCACTGAGTGAGACCTGGTTGGAAACCAAGTCGATCTAGCTTGTGGATAAGCAATGAATGGGAAACTTTGTCAAATGCTTTACTGAAATCAGTGTAAATAACATCGGTGTGAAGATTTTCTCTAAATCCATTAGAAACATGCGTTGTGAATTCAAGTAGGTTGGTAATGGTAGATTTGCCTCTACAGAATCCATGTTGAGAGTTTGCAATCAATGCAGAAATGGAAAATGTTAGCTGATTAGTAACAATGGCTTCAAACACCTTTGGGATGGCAGACAATTTTGCAATTCCTCGATAATTTTCTACACATGACCTACTGCCGTTTTTGTGGAGGGGTATTAGAAAAGATTCCTTCCAAGCAAAAGGAAAAACTCCATGTTTTAGGGACATGTTGAATAAATCAGTTAGGGGCAGATAAATGTGTTCTGCACATCTTTTGAGAAAACATGTGGGAATTAGATCAGGACCGTATTTATAAGATTCCTTCAAAGAAGTTAAATATGTAAGAACCTCTTCTGGAGATATTGATGGAATATTAATTGCGTTAAGTGAGTCAAGTTCATACGGGTATTCACTAGACAAAGAAATTAATTCAGCGGAATAGTTAGATTTGAAAAATTGTGCAAATAAATTAGCAATAACTTGATCGTCGCTAGAGAAATCATCACGGTATTTCATACCAGAAGGAAAGCCTTTAACCCTACGTTTAGAGTTCACGAAATTATAGAAAGCTTTCGGATTGCAAGTTATTTTCTTTTTCATGGCACAGAGATAGGTATTGTAACACTTTTTATTTAATTCAAAATATTTATGACGCAATATAGAGTACTTCAAGTAGTCGGAGTGTGACCCCGTCTTCTTGTACAGCTTGAAGGAACGCGTTTTTTTGTTTTTTAAAGATTTCAGTTCTTTGGTGTACCATATTTGGACTAGTTCAGTGAAAACACGTTTACGCTTAGGTACATGTCTGTCCAGAATAGCGTGAATGACGGCGTTGAAGTCAGAAACGTTTTTGTCAATATCTGCACCGTATTTGGGCCAAACTATTGTAGATAAAATTTGGTTGAGTTTATTAAAATTAGCCTTCGCGAATTCGAATCTAAAACTAGAGTCGGTTTCTGTGGTAGTGCAACTCCGAGAACTTTCTTCCAATTCGTAAACTATTTCCAGCGAAGGATGGTAAGGATCCTCAGGTACAGTAAGAGGTTCACCCCTCCTAAGAATGGATTTTGAAGTATCATCAACAAATACCAGATCAAGTACCCTCCCGTACATGTTTGGAACTATATTTATCTGTCTTAGGCAAAGTTCAGTTATTTCTGCTAAAAAGTCGATGCTGGAGAATTTTGAAGAAACCGGTACAATACCATGGTCGGATGTGGTCCATGATACGTGCGGAAGATTAAAATCACCCAAGACAATTATCGAGTCAATAGGCTTCAACAATGAACTGATATCTTTCAGTAACGAAATATGGTTCATATACACCGAGGGATCTGAAGATGGTGGGATATAGCAAATGGCAATATAGGTAAAACCTATTCCCAGCTGGGTTCTAATGCACTTAAATTCCGTAGCTTCAATAACAGGTAAATTTACCTCAGCGGAAGGTATAGAAGAATGTACCGCGAGCAAAACTCCACCTCCAACTCTGTTCAAGCGGTCATTTCTATATATTTGGTAATCATTGCAAAGAATCTCCGAATTAAAAATATGAGGCTTTAACCAAGTTTCAGTAAAAGCGATGATATTGTAATTACAGTTAAATGATCTCAAGTATAGATCAGTTAGTTTTGTGTTTAGGCCTCTTACATTTTGATAAAATATATTAAGGACAGGTTTAATATTTAGTTTTTTGCAGCATTATTGGTTTGAGGAACGGTAGCAAGATTACGAATATTAACGTTGCGTCTATGCTCGAATTCACGTACAAAGGCTCCGGGTGGCCAAAATGAATTATTCAAAATTGTTTCAAAATGTTGCGCTGATACGTCAATCCTAAATGACGAAATGTCTCTAGGATAATTAAAATTAAATTTACGAATAGACACATTTTCAGATTTAAGTTTACTTATGATGTACGACTTCAGGTCCTCTTCTGTAGTGTCTCTCTCGAATCTGGAGACGAAAATCGACTTTTTAATCGGGACAGTAATCAATCTACCAGCCGGCGGTTCAGATTCCGCAGAGGGGTTTTGGGGAACCTGGTTCCTTTTTGTGGAGGGTACAGTAGATACAGCTGAATGAGCATTCGATGTCGATGGTTGAACTGCTAAGGGACTCGGAGAGGACAGATTTATCAATTCAATAGTTGGGGGTGGAAGATCTGGAGGTGAAGGAACTTTGGGATCAGCATCCGTAGTCGGAGCTGGAAGAGAAACATCGATAGACCTACGATTATTATCCGGAATGTTCACATTTGAATGTTTGAAAGACTTAAATAAGCTTTCATAATGCTTAAACTTCTCGGATAAAGCGGAAATCTCTTTGCCTATTTCAGAAAATCCATCTCGGGCCTGTTTGAAGACCTTGAAAAGGTCAATTTGGGTAGGCCTACATTTCAAACAAGCCCAACGTACTCCCTTATCGTTATCGTTAAGTGCGTCAACCACTCGTGCTGATAAACCGGCGCACTTCATATGAGCAATTAAAGTATTTAATAACTAAGTATTTAAATAACTAAATTTTTCGGTATTTATGAACAATTTCTAGATATTCCGATTGTTTTCCCTAGAACCATCTCTAGGGTGTCATTCCTAGATGAAAGTATGAAACAAAAGAGAAACATAACAAAACACAAACATGAGTCTGACCGACAGTGTAAACATGGTCTAAGTTTCTTTGTTTATGGGTTTTGTTTTTTGAAATATATACACAAGTGATATATTCACATCAGATTTTATACACATTTGAAACTATGCGATTTTCTGACGATATCATGATCAGATCTTTCATGGGACCGTGTTTGGAAAAATGTTTTTTTTGCTTTTGTTGATATTTAAGTTTTTTTTCTTTTAAGAAGTAATTCTTTGTAAATATCAATACAGATCATATTTTTGGAGACCTTTTGAATGGCAAAAATTTACACGCCCAATAAAAGATAAACATATATCTTGATCAGTATCAAAGAATGTGATTTATAGTGATTTTAGACATTTGTTGATAATCAATAAAATCTTCTGTTCGGTTCGAGAATATAAAATTTTTTTTAAGGCTACGCGATAACATAGGTTAGGTCTCAAAATGATCCTTAAAACTCCACGTGACGGCACAAAACTCCATGGACGTGTAAAAATATAATTTCCCTGAAGACGGATACCTTTGAGTAGCCGAAATATATCGGAGAAAATACTAAAAAAATTTTGCGTTTTTCACAATTTGAAGACTTTGAGCCAGCTATCTTACGTTATTTATAAAAATTATTTTATTATATTTTTTAAGTTAATACTTGCGGCACGCTAAGTGTTTGATTCATTTCGGAACAATTTTTCGTCATCTCTTCACTTTCATTCTTCGTTCTGTCGCGTTTAGTTGTAGACCTTTAGGTAAGCAGTGAACAGAAAAGTAGCGCTTGCAATTTTTCGTCAATTAAATTTTTCGTAATTTTAACTTAGAAATTTTTAGAAAATACTTTTATGAATTTCGTAATTTAAGCAATACAAAGCAACCTCAAAAACGTTTTTGAAAACAAAAAAAAATAGAAAATTTAAAAAAATTTTGAACTTTTCATTTGGAGTTCTTTGAATTACTTTGAGTATGCAGTTTTGTAGACCAAAAAAAAGTTCGAAGTTTTAGTGAAATTTTCTCGAATTGTGAACAGCACTGTTTTGAAACATTTTGGGGATTGGTTTGTATAGTTCGATCACAAAATTCATCGAAGTTTTTTCCTAAAATAGTATAAATGAAAAAAAGATTAATGGAATTTACAAAATTTGATAAAAATTGCCACTCCTATTTTGCTTTTCACTGCTGTACTTCTTGTCGGTATTTGGTTTATGGCGGTACGCAATATTTTGGCAGTTATATTTCAGTTATTTTAATTTGTATGCCTTCTGCGGACTAATTTCGCGTTTTTGTTCTAGTTTTTGTTACGAAAACAAGTTTGACGTGGTGTTTGTTTTTTGAGTTTGCAACTTCGCACAGCCGTTTATTTATTGTTTTATTTCTTCGTATTTAGGTCCGAACAGTATATAAAACAGTATATAATTGAATTTGGATCCGATTAAGTCTTTAGATTAGACAAATCATAGAAACTGCTTCATCATGTTTTATATCCTGTAAAGAAGTGTGAATATCATTGTTTGTTAACTGAAGTCAGTTGGAGGAAAAACATTTACGTTTCTTATGCTTCATATCTCGCCTAGAATTGTGTTAGAATTATAATTATTTTATCTGTAAAAACATCGCAATTTTTCCAGAATCTAGGCGAACCTTTGTACGCTGCACCGGAATTATTAAGGGGAGAACTGCTTTATTCAGCACAAAGCCAACCCTAATTTTGTTTCGAACTCTCTGGCCCTGACTGTTTCGCCCTTACTGTATGAGTTCCCAGCTAAACTGCAATAAGTTAGCTCATTGTTTAACTTTACGTTTTATGCAAATATAAATGCAAATTTATTAATGTTAAAACGTTGCTGATTAGTTAACACACCCTTTCCAGTACAAAGAGCACCTTATTCAAAAGTATGAATGCTTTGTGACAAAAGAAATCTTGCAATATTTTTGAAATTACTTAAGTTATATTTGCATATAACGTTTTAATATCTTTTAGATTGCATCAATATATTTAAAGATTATTAAAAGTTATTTATGAGCCATGTGTCTTCGAAGTAAAGACAAAAATTGCGTTTTCTTTGTTCTGCTACGCGTTTTATTGCTTTTTCGCATCTTCTTCAGGGAGCCTGAACTAATTCTTATACTCAGCGTGCTTTGTACAAAGAGTATAATATATCAAAATCATCAGTATCGAAAAAAATTTGATTGAGCCATGTCCGTCCGTCCGTTAGCACGATAACTTGAGTAAATATTGAGATATCTTCACCAAATTTGGTACACGAGCTTATCTGGACCCAGAATAGATTGGTATTGAAAATAGGCGAAATCGGATGATAACCACGCCCACTTTTTGTATATATAAATTTTGGAAAACACAAAAAACCTGATAATTTAGTAAATAATACACCTAGAATGTTGACTGATATTGTGGACTGATATTCAGACTCTTGATAAAAATTTGAAAACATTGTGATAAAATCAATTTTACAAATATTATTAATCATAAATCAAAAACGGTTAACCTATCGTAACAAAATTCGGCAGAGAGGTTGCCTTTACTATAAGGAATGCTTTGAAGAAAAATTAACGAAATCGGTTAAGGACCACGCCCACTTTTATATAAAAGATTTTTAAAAGGGTCGTGGACAAATAAAATATGCTATATATGTGCAAAAAAGAACTTTATATCAATGGTATTTCATTTCCCAAGTGTATTTATAACAATAAATAGGAAAAACTCCAAATTTAAAAAAAAGGGCGTGGCACCACCTTTTATGACTAAGCAATTTTCTTTGTCTCGAGGAGCCATAATTGGGTATACAAATTTTCCCTATAGCAGGAAACATGGACGAGATCGGTTAAAGACCACGCCAACTTAGATATAAAACAAGTTTAAAAGGGTCGTAGACTAGAATAATAAGCTATAACTTACCAAAAATAGTTTTGAATCAATGATATTTCACTTATCAAGTTTTATTGTAAAAGGAAATGGGGAGACATTTTTTTTAAACGGGCGGTGCCATGTGTTGTATAGAAAAGTAATTTATCTGAAATGAAATGTACAATTGAAGCTCACGCTGAGTATATAATGTTCGGTTACACCCGAACTTAGACACCTTTACTTGTATTTATTCGAATCAATTTCAGAATTAATAATTTTGTAAAAGGAGTTCATTTAGAATTTCGAACTGTATACTAAAAACAGAGTTGCCACATATCTGCACCAAGATCTTTGAAAATCTCACAGCTCTAAATCAGAGCCCATCGAATTCTGTGAAAGAAAACGGCCAGCTCAGCTCTAGTCCCCATGAAATCTCTTTTTCAAAATTACCTCAAACAATTAATCAAGCAATAGATACATCTGCTTTTACTTTACATCTTCTAGTTAGAGTCATTAGCACATGTTTTGCACCTAATGATGCATTCGAGTTTTCAGTGCTGCCAATAAATAAATCAACACATACAATGTGCGCATTCTTTATTTTTTTTTAGTTTTTTTTTGCTAAATTGAACTATATGTGTACATAATTGCTAGTATTCGCATAAATAAGTAGTGCAAATGTCTTAAGTGCACCAAAGTGGAACATGAAAATGAAAAAAAAATTGTATGGTAAAAAATTGGTAAAAAATTGCGTATGAAACCTTACTATGTATGATTGATGTTTTTTGTTCTAGAAATACATTTGACATGTATGGATACAGGGGCGGACCCAGAATTGAGAGGCACCGGCGCCAAGATTGGGTTGAGTCTCTTAAATAGTGTGTTTGCTAAAATCTCTGAATAAAGTTTCATATAGCAAACTTTTTAACATTTTGTCATAAATTTGTAACTTAGAATACAATAGGTCTTTGTAAATGTAACGTAAGCGGTGTAACGAAACACGGTGTGAACTTAATATAAAGAATGTATAATTTATTATAACGAATGCAACTCTGTATTTACTTGGTATTTAAACAATGAACACAACCATGTATATGTATGTAAGAAAATATAACAAAAAGAAAAAGGAAATGGGGACACTTCGGGTTTGGGCATAAAAAGAAGAAAGACGTGTTTTTAACTCGCTAAATTATATCCACTATAATCCGCTTAAAATTAGCGGAAAAATACCCAATTTGCAGCTCAGGTGTGGGGTGAATACCCAAATCAACGATAAACAACATTATTTTCAAGGAACAACGGAGAAAACGCCGATTAATATGGCCACTTCCAAGGAAGACGTCACCAAGGCTCTACAACAGGCTGGGGTGCAATTTTCCACCAACGGCCACAGTACAGCAATTACGTAAATTGCTCAAAAGCGTTATAGGTGATAATATGGATTCGATTCCTAGAACTGATCTTGCCATAGCCGCTCCTAATTCAGTTATCACTAACAATTCTAATACCGCCGGCGCTTCCGCCAATAACACCGCCGCTAATACCTGATATTACCACGGCTGGTACTAATATTAACGCCACTGCTGCTACCGACGTCACTGCCGCCATCGACGTCACTGACGCTGCTGAAATCCATAACACTGCCTTTGATGCCACCAATAATATCGCTAACATCGATGCCGACGCCGCTGCCGCTACAAATACCACCGCCTTTTCTACCATCAATAATATCACTGCCGCTAGTATTGACATTACTAATGCCACCGCCGTCAAGCAGGCTGCTGCTATCAACGATTTAGAGTCGGAAGTAGAAGCTCTAAAAAGACGTCTCGAAATACTGTCGCTGCGCAGGCAGATCCAGGAGATTGAGGAACGAGAATTGTCTCCAAAGTACAAAAGCCAGAGCCGCCTGAAACTTGAAGATATTGAACACTCTCTCCCTAAGTTCAACGGCGACGACATACCATATCCCGTTCGCCAATTTTTACATTATCTTGAAGAGATCATGGAGGCCTCAGGGGCGGATCAACATTTCCGGCTGCTTGCCCTTCGCGGCTGGTGGGACACAGTTGACGCAAACCAACAACCAACGGCAAACCGTGACGAAGCCAAAGGAGGAGGCAAAAGTTAAATGTTTCAACTGCTCAAGAAACGGGCACATAAAACCAAATTGCCCATTCCCGATACGACCAGGCGGATCCTGCTTTCGATGCTGGAAAATGGGGCATGACCACCGCTCCTGTCCAAATCCAGCCAAAGTTCTAAAGAAGCGAGAGATAGCTACTGTTACTGAACAAGAGACGACTTAGCAGACGAGATGGGTGTTTTCAATATTGTAAGCATAGTTTTTAAGACAATCAGAGTCCAATTTCTTATAGTGTACTTTCTCTTTTTGACACCGGCAGCCCAATCAGTTTGATGAGACGGTCACTGGTCCCAGAACAGCTAAGGGAAAACCATTCGATTAGGACGGGGCCTAATTATAAAGGCATCGGGGGGAACAAAATTAAAATTCTTTATAAAATAAAATGTAATATTAAATTTATAAACAAGTTAAGAGAAATTGAATTAAATGTCATTGAAGATCGAAGTATGAGTATGCCGGTTATTCTGGGACGTGACTTTCTTAGCAAGTTCAATATTAGTCTGATTAGTGATCGCAATAGATATACCAGAGATGAGTTATTGAAAATGAGAGATGATGTTAACATATTCTGTATCGAAATTCCACATGACGAAAAGAACCTACACATAAGTACTAAGTTAACTAAGCAGCAGCAAAATGATTTAGAACGGCTTATTAGAGATGCATACTTGGCCTCGGGTACACAACCCGAAACATTAAAATACGAAATGAAGATACATCTGACGAGTGATGTACCTTTCCATTGTGCTCCCCGAAGGCTCTCGTACGCCGAAAGAACACAAGTGCAAACCATAGTTAACGAACTCTGCCGAGATGGAATCATAAGACCTAGTAATTCGCCTTACGCTTCGGCAATAGTACTAGTTAAGAAGAAGAGTGGTAAAAGTACGCATGTGTGTGGATTATCGGACATTGAACAAAATGACTGTCAGAGATAATTGCCCATTGCCCCTAATCGATGATTGCATAGAATACCTGGAAAACAAACACTTCTATTCGGTAATAGATTTGAAAAACGGGTTTCACCAAGTGCAAATGGCTCCTGAGTCAATACCCCTAACTTCTTTCGTAACACCTAACGGGCAATATGAGTATTTAAAGATGCCATTTGGACTTAGGAATGCCCCTGCCGTATTTCAACGATTCATAAATACTATTTTTAGGGACATGTTAGACACAAGAAAAATTATTATTTACATGGACGACATCATCATAGCTACAGGAAACTTTGACGAACACATAACTCTGCTGAAATTAGTATTGGAACGACTGACCTTACGGCGTCTGAAGATCAATTTGGATAAATGCCAATTTGGATACGATGAAGTTAATTATTTAGGATATGTTGTGTCACGGTCAGGAATATTGCCCAATGACTCCCACATTAGAAGTATACAAAATTTTCCAGTTCCGACAAATACAAAGCAGTTACAATCGTGTATAGGTCTCTTTTCATATTTTCGCCGCTTTGTGCCTTTTTCCCAAATTGCTAAACCGTTGCAGAATCTTCTTAAGAGAAACTCACCATATAACTTTGACGAAAAATGCCTCGATGCCTTTGCCGAACTCAAATCAAGATTAGTCAAGAGCCCAGTCTTGGCAATATTTAACCCGTCTAAGGAAACGGAGCTTCACTGTGATGCCAGTAGTATAGGATTTGGCGCAGTGTTATTGCAACGGCAAGATGATAATAAGTTCCACCCTATATCATATTTTTCGAAAACAGCGTCAAGTGCCGAATCAAGATATCACAGCTTTGAGCTGGAAACCCTATCCATCATATACGCACTTAGGAGATTTAGGACTTATTTAGAGGGTATACCCTTCACTATAATAACAGACTGCAACTCATTGATCATGACTCTTGAGAAAAGACAGTTGAATTCTCGGATTGCCAGGTGGGCACTTGAGCTCGAAAATTACGATTATAAGATAAAGCACAGAAAAGGATCATCCATGGGGCACGTTGACGCCCTCAGTAGGAGACAGATAGCATTGATAGTACACACTGACGATGTGGAGTTCCAGATACAGATTGCACAAGAGCGAGACAAAGATATTAGTTCTATACGGCGCCGACTAGAAAACGAGGATGACAACGACTATAATTTAGTGGATGGACTCGTTTACATAGTAGGGCCGGACGGTAAAAAGGCTCTTTATGTACCCAGTGAGATGGAACATAACGTTATACAGCTGATACATTGGAAACTAGGTCACCTATCGGCGGAAAAGACTCTCGGAAAGTTAAAATGGTATTACTGGTTCCCAAACATGCGACAAAAGGTAGAAAAGTTTGTTAGGAATTGCTTGAAGTGCATTATGTATGCGACACCACCACAGGCTAAGGAAGGACCTTACATGTCATCCCCAAAACTCCCCTGCCGTTTGATACGATTCATGTGGATCATTTTGGACCACTTCCGTCACTTAAGTCAAAGAGAAAGCATATTTTGGTTGTCATTGATGCATTCACTAAATATGTAAAACTCTACCCAACTAACTCAACTAGCACTAGAGAGGTCACTGCGGCCTTAGACAAGTACTTCAGTTATTACAGTAGGCCACGGCGGATAATTAGTGACCGAGGCACTTGCTTCACATCTCTTGAATTTAGTTCATTTTTGTCGAAGCGAAATATTGGCCATGTGCAGGTCGCAGTGGCTTTCCCCACAAGCTAATGGGCAAGTGGAAAGAGTGAATAGAGTATTAAAAACCATGTTGGGAAAGTTAACCCATCCCATCAACCATGATGACTGGGTTAAAAAGTTGCTCGAGGTCGAATACGCAATTAGTAAACTCTGTACATAGCACCTGCCGGGATACCCCGAGTCGACTTCTATTTGGAGTCGAACAACTCGGAGTGGTAATTGACGAGTTCACTGAGTATTTCCAAGAGAAGACTTGCTCAGGCGAAGAACGAGACTTGGATCGCATACGCAAAAATGCATCCGAGTTCATTGCTGCCCGTCAAGAGTACGATACCACGCGGGCTTCCATAAATAAGGCTCAGAGCAGAACCTATGACGTAGGAGACTTCGTGGTAGTTCGAAATGTTGACACCACTCCTGGAAGTAACAAAAAATGTATACCTTTGTACAAAGGACCTTACAAAGTGCATAAGGTACTAGGGAAACGACAGGTACGTCATAGGCGACATAGATAATTGCCAGATTACCCAAATCCCATATGATGGCGTCATAGAGAGTCACCGAATGAAGATGTGGCGGCAACCCGCCGAGGTTTGCGTCGAGAATACAGAGAAGGATCCACTAGAAATAGGTTAGGCTTCCTTGTTGTGTTTGATCGAGGTCGATCATGTATCAGGTTGGCCGAGTTGTAAATGTAACGTAAGCGGTATAATGAAACAAGGTGTGAACTTAATATAAGTAATGTATAATCTATTATAAAGAATGCAACTCTGTATTTACTTGGTATTTAAACAATGAATACAACCATGTATATGTATGTAAGAAAAGATAATAAAAAAGAAGAAAAGGAATGGCGACACTTCCGGCTTTAGCATATAAGAATAAAGACGTGTTTTCTAGCAACTTAGATTATATCCACTATAATCCGCTTAACATTAGCGAAAAAATACCCAATTTGCATCTTAATAAATGCCGTAGTGCATCGAGGCCTAATAATCATACCCAAAAGTACACATTCTTGGCTGCATTAGACAAATTTGTATAACGCTATAGGTAACCTCATCGTCATATGCTGTCCATCAACCCTGTATACATCGAAACATTTTATGAAAAGGGTGGCAATGCTTAATATATGTATATACTTATCTTCACATTTTCTCCATTCTCACTCATTTTTCATTTGTTTACAAATTCAATGTATTTGCAAATACGCACGAATGTTTATTTTTCGACAATAATTTTGTATTTAAAACAATTAATATAATCAAACGCTGCTTACTACCGTGCTGGCCATCTTTGTACAACCAGTCGTGCGTTGGTGGATCATTTGTTTGTGTATTTTGTGTGTTCAACTTTTTATTAAATTTATGATGGTATTATTGTTATTTATTTATTGAAACAAAACTAATTAATAAAAAAAAATTATTTTTTTTTACAAAATTGTTAAGTAAACCAAAGGACAGGGTTCGAAAGTTTGTTAACAAAAAAGACATGATTCGAGCTTGGGAAAATGCGCATTTGCTGAATGCGGACAGCATGACCACTTTTTCCAATCCTATCCCAGAAAATGCTAAATGTGTATTGACACCATTAAAATCGCTCTATGGCGATATAAGTAAAACTGATTGCTGAATTGCCTTGAAAGGGTTGCGCTACACAACCCCTTGAATTATTTGGGTATTTTATTCGCCTCTTACTATAGGCATACCCATCGCTGGTATATTCCAAGCCCCGTAACCCGCTGGGGAACTTATCCTTTGATAAGTAATTGCCTTTTGTAGCCTGGCTAGGCATTAGTTCCCTCATCTAGAAAGCTTTATATAGCTTCCGAATCATCGTTCATCTATTTAACATTCATTCATTCGTTTTTACCTTTTTTGTATGCTCTATTGCTATCTCTTTTCTTCTAACGCATTCGGTGCACCTACCCTATATAACAAAATAACTTTTTCGACTTTTATTACGACTCTTAGAGCCTAGATCAACACTTAAAAATATTATTGCATTAATTAACAATATGTACTATGTGTACTATGAATCCATCTCGCTTCGGATCAGCATAATATGGTTCTAGGCCGAATGCAGCTGGGCTAGTCTATCCCCTGATATATTTTGGTAAATAATAGCTTGGTAACATTAGTAATGCATCATGAATTCAACTGTCAAGAATTTTTGGGGGATCTTCTGATTAAGTTTGCTATTATATATCAGAAGAGCATATGTTTTAATCCCGACTCTCAATGACAAAGCAATAAAGCAGATGAACATGTCAATGCATTTTAAGGGACGGAAACACATTTAAGACTATCACGATCACTTCCAAGTGTGACTGTAAAACTTTTCATCGAACCCGAAACCCATTTAAGTTCCGCCAAAGGCAGAATAGTTCAACTAAATAACTGGCGTACATATGTACTTTATATTAATAACACATGTTTCTTTTATGTCCGGTTTTTCAATGAAATTTTCAACTGAAGTTGAAATTGAGGTCAGTTAGAGTGGCCAAATTGAATTTTTTATTTTTATTCGATCCTAAAAGTAATGTTAACTCGGACTGGTCCTTTGTATTCAATTTTGCATTGGCGTTAGGTGGCACTGATACGCTGAAAAAAGCAATTTCTGTAATGGCTTTCGTAGCAAGGTATTTATTTTTTACTCCTAATTTTTCAAAACGGTTAAAAATTGTACCCTCTTCTGACCATCGAAAATACATCACTACCGTTTCAGATAGCGCACATCTTCTGTCCTTTTTTATTTACTTCACCTGGTGATTCCACCATGACTGGAACCAAACCATAATGTAATGATAGAAGGTGGCGGAAGATTTGACAGCTGTCATATCGAACGCCCTTAGCTCCAGTGAGCTCTAGGTTGTATTTTGGAAGCACACGAGAATGTGAGCATAAAAAAGGCCCCTTTTCAAATAGTACTTAAATTAATACTTTTTAAATAATTATGGAATATAGATGTACCTTGATTTTAATGCAATTTTATGATAAAAACTATGAAATTAAGTTTGCTTTATTGATTTTTGAAACGTTTGCAGCCTTTCGATGTTGTTGGTAATACTCTAGGACAGAGGTCGACTGCTAATACACTGCCAAAAATATCGGAAAAGCGTTTCAAAAGACATGTTTTAACCTCGATATTAAAACCTGAAAGTAAAGACTTTACTAATGTCAAAAGATGTATGCAAAAAAAAACTATTTAAATTTTAGGCTGAAAGGGTTCTGCGACAAAAGACTATGAAAAAGATCGTACTCCTGGTCTTGGAGCGGTTGAGGGTCATTGCTCATTTGAATACCGGGGCCAAAACGTGTCTTTTCACACGCTCCTGACAGTTTTGAACGGGATATTAGCAGTCTACCCCTGTCCTGTAGTATAACTTACTTAATTGGCGCTTAACCGTCTAAACCAGGGGCCGAAACTGTTATTCCTTTTATAATATAATTCTTTGCAAAACTATTAATTTTGGACTTTTAATATATTTGGATCAAGATAAAAATTATTTTCGGATTTTTATTTTTGAGTCCGATAGAACTAGTTAAACTCGGACTTTTAAAAGAAAAGTCCGGAAATAAAAGTTAAATCCGGACTTTTATTTTTTAAGGCCAAAATTAAAGTCCCGCTTGATAAGAAAGAAAAGGCTTACCCGAAACAAACATTTTTTTTTAAGTCCATGATTAACTTTTATTTCGGACTTTCATTTTTAAAAGCCCGCGTATGAACCAAACATTTTTTTATAGGGAGCAAAAATGTAATTTTACAGTTTTTCGAAGTTAGGCACGAGACCATACAGCAGCGAACAGGAAAGCAGCAGCAGAAGTTATTATCAAATTTCGTCAATTAAAATCTTCAATTTTTATTTTCGAAAATTTAGATAATAACTTCCATGAATTTTGTAACTGTAACTATGCGTACCAATCTCAAAAACGTTTTCGGAAATTAGAAAAAAACTTTACGAAATCTTCGAATTTTTGTTTTCAGAAACTTTACTTTCCCTGGCCCACTGGTTCAAAGTCCTGAATACATGTGTACATATTAAAGTTTTTTTTTAATTTTTTCGCCAATTTAAAAAATAATTGTTATTATTGTGCATTGGGGTTTCCGTTAAATGATTATTATTAAGTACCGCAAAGATGAAACGCTTTGTTCAAAAATAATGAACTTATTGACAGCTGGTTCGATCTACTTACTTCTATCATGTATAGCACACTAATGAAAATACTTGTGTGTATATGTAGACTCATTCATATGTATAGATAAATGCACGCCTCTTTGCTCACGTAATGTAAATATATGAATTGTATGAATTAAATTGATTGTTTGACCGATAAAAAAATATCACATTACATAGTATATATGTACTGCAATATGTACCTATAAATAACTGTATGTATGTTTGTATATCAATATATAATTATTCAATAATTATCCACAAGTTTTCTCAGTTATTTTTTATTTTTCTGATTTCCGTTTTATTTTAATTTTCAATTATTATTGCTTAAAGACTATAAGCTATTCAAACCAATTTAGTAAATTTTCAACCATTTTCGAAAATGAAAAAAAATTTCCAAATTTTTTAAAAATGTTTTTAAAATCAAGTTTCAAAAAGATATTCGATAGGATTCAAAAACATGTTTGAAAAATTTTTAAAACGCGAGTTTTTGTATAAGCTATGCAAATTGATTTCATAGATAGTATTTCTAAAAAAATTCATATTCACTTTCGAAAATTTTCAAAAAAAATCCAAATTTTTAATAAATATTTTCGAAAAGCTTCAAAAACATATTCGAAAATTTTCAAAAACATTTTATATTTTTAAAAAAATATTAAATTTTAAAATCAATTTAAAGAATTTTCGGCAGCTTTTTGATTATGTAGTTTTGTGGTCCACTTGTCCAACAAAGTACAATGTGAAAAAATATTTTCGATTTTTAAAAAATATTTTCGAAAAGCTTCAAAAACATATTCGAAAATTTTCAAAAACATTTTATATTTTTAAAAACATTTTAAAAAAATGTTAAATCTTAAATTCAATTTAAAAATTTTCGGCAGCTTTTGATTATGTAGTTTTGTAGTCCACTTTTCCAACAAAGTACAATGTGAAGCTCTGCAAAATCACATTAATTTAAGAGATTTTTTTCCAGAGTTAGTTTCAGATTTTTTACCATATGAAAATAAAACTATACATATGTATGTACTTCGTCTAGAATAAAATTAAAAACTGCTCAGAAAAAGAAAATTCAATGCGAATTTGGAAAGATTTCCAAATTGTACTTTATTCGCATAAAATTGATTTGAATACGAAAACAAGGCGGTAAAAAATTTGTACACTGGCGTTTTTCCAATTTTTTAATTTCAATATTTCGAAATTTTTCTATGCATTAAAGTTCTTTCTAAAATAAATAAATAAAAAAGTAACAACTACTATTTTTGTGCACACAACTGTATTTAATCGACCTTGAATGTATGTATAAGCGCGTAAGTGTAAAGAAATTTTTAATTATTTTCGCACTTTATTTTACAATTAAATTATTCCTCATTGAATTAGAGTGGCTAATTATGAACTTTAAACATTTTGATTTCGCTAATATTATTCGTTTACTTTTTATGTTGTTTGGTTGCCTTACCACAACTGCGCCTTTGATTGCACCCATGAGTAAGAGCTACATATGTTGGCATATGTGCTAGTGATGTGCGGTTATTTGTATTAAAAACCCGAATCTTCGTTCCCAGTTTCTTGGTACTGCAAATGATTGTTGTATGGAACGCGTTTGCTGATCTACGACCATGCCGTGATTAGCCTCTCAATATCATTCAACTTCTTTTAATTTACGTTAAGGGCCAATTAATACCTACCTTATGAAAATCAATGTAATCGATTAATGGTGCCATACCATAACGCTAACGCCATAACCATACCATAGCCAAACAATTGGTTTTGGGTTTCTCGCCATATTCGTAACGTAAAAATATTTGAGTTGGTGAATTTAATAACTTTTTGTAGATTTTATTCATTTTTTTTTGGATTCGTTATGACTAAGAGACTTATTTTTTATGGAATATGTTTGTAATTTTCTGGGTTTTCTTCATTTTTATGAAATTTTCACGATTTTTAGGTTAAGGCACCATTAATAGATCACATTGGAGATGGTTATGGATATGGGTATGGTTACGACTATGGCGTTAGGGTTAAGGAAGTTTAATTAGCCCTTTAGGTGGCACTGTTAACTCCTAACAATTGTTTGGCGAACATTTTAAGCATGGTAAACTGACCTTGAAGGTTCAAAGCAAATCGTTTACAAGGCCACCAGACAAGTATCTGACTGCTGCCGCCCATATCCAGGCAACAACTGTTACATCGTCCACAATTTATTACGGGCGGAATGCTTCTCCCTCTTCTGTACACATCTTGGTTAAGTAAAATAAAATAACTGTAATTTGATAGTTTCAAGACTTTGAACTGAAAAATTTTTGATTAACGACATTTTTTTACCTCTAACGATTCGCTTATTCAAACTTTGGTTCAAAATATTCTTTGATAATACTGGGACTGAAAGTGATTTGTAAAACAAGCCGTTTTGTCAATTTTTGGTTTTTTGCGACTATAACACACTGCAAAGCGCAAAGAGCAACAACAACAAGAGCATACGCTAAATGAGATAAACTCTTAATAGAAAAACTTTCAGTCGATTGAGGAAAAAAAAATATTTTTTCAAGCTTTGGGGCCGGTTATTTAATTAAAACCACACATTTATGATCCTATGCGTTTCGACACATATTTGCGTCTTCATCAGGGTCTATTTTATTTGATATTACCAACAACCATAAATTACAAACAAACACTAGAGATCAAATAAATTCGCTGTTGTAAAATACCTAGCCGTTCAAAAAGCAATAAAAACAATTTTTCCTTGGCCCAACTAAATTACATATACATAAAACATTTTAAAGTTTAATTTTTTTTTGAAAATATACACACATTAAGGTCCATGAAAGCAAAGCTAGGTTAGATTGAACTGAGTGGTTGGTAAAGACCTCACATAGACTGAATTTATCCAAAGTGTTATGTCAAAAACAAAATTTTCATTTAGGTAAGTTTCTTTCATGAAACTTAATTTCTGATATATTTTTAATATATACATATATTTTAATATTTTCAAAAACATTTTGTTTTGTGTTGTGGCTTAGTTGGGTGAAGCGCTTGAGTGTGATGCCAGTTCGAAGACAGCAGGTTGATCACATTTTGTCTATAGATCTGCTTTAATTATATTTCGATTTACTTAGACCCATTTCTTCTGGTTTTTTTTATTACGTGCTGCGAATAATATGACATCAATTTTTCGGACGAATAAGAAAAAAATGGAATAAAACTGCTTACTGCTGTCCCTATTGCTTACAAAAAATTCCGAAATATTCATTGTTTTTTTTTGTTCTCCTTCAATGTAGAAAAAACAAAAAACAATTTATAAAAATTCGATCAAAAATACATACTCAAACGAAATTCTGAAAATACAAATTATATTTCAAAATTTTCATGAAAACTTCTCGAATTTTCGAAAATATTTTGAAATTGGTTCGCATAGTTTCAGTAATATAATTAATGATTTTTTTTTCTTCAATTATGGAAAATAAAAAATGAGAATATATATAATGATAAAATATATATTGATAAAATTGGTTAAAATTGACACTGCTGACTTCGTGTTCGCAGCTGTATTATTTTCAACATCAAAAAAAATGAATTGAACAATGTGGAAAGTTCCTTAGATTTTAAAAGACTCTATGCTCAAGACCCGGTACACGATTCTTTGCGTCACTGTTGGCAACAATCGATTTGAGCGTAATCAAACGTAATGATTTTCAAAGTTCGGCAAACTCCTCTCACAGTCATTTGTAACAACATCATTGATTTGTAAACCAGCGGTGTGCAATCTTATGCTATCACATTTTGCGCTAATGCTTACTTAAATACAAGAGTGGCAGAAGTGATTATAAAATTATACATATACGCATATGTGCATGCATTTGTGTACTTCTCAACTATCAATGCCCCAAATCAACCGGCTTTCATAGCCTACATTATATGTGCATATATTTTCATACACATACATACAAATTTCTTCTTTTTTGTCTTTTCTTTTTTGTTAACGTTTGCTCGCTGTTGTTTTTCAGATTTTTTATTGAATGAAAAAGCAAATCAGCTGTAGCTGTTGGTGGGAGTGTTTACCATTAAAAGCCTCTCATCCCGCTATTTATGGGACCCACCCAGAGCACCGTTTGTCATTGCCCTCCCACACACATCCGAACGTTGAATAAATAATCATGTGCAGTTCATATAAATTGCCTGTGTTTTTTTTATTTGCTCTCTCGCTATCTCAAGCGCTCCACTTGTTCGACTGTTGTTGTCTGCATACCCCCAGTGATGCTCAATTGCTCTCAATACTGCAATTCTGACACTTTGTTGTTATTTGGGGTACTCAATTTTTGTACGTCCCACTCACAAATCGTGTTGCCATTTTGGTGCTTATGGAGCCAGATCTGGCCCTTTTTTGCGTTTAGCTCCAAAATTTCCGGTGTAGCTCCTAGCTCTTTTTTGGACCTTTTTAAAAGTGTTTGCCCCTTTTTGGCTCCAAATCTATTTCGGCAATACGTATTGTGAAATTTGTAATGTGTTTTATGTGTGTCGAAGTTCTGTTTTATTTGTTTCGTTATGTATGATGTTGCAACTCGGTACTGAACTGGTAACAAAAACTTGAATCGATAAACGTGTCATGAGGTTGTACATTTGCTTTTCCAGCTTGTGCAACAGCATATTGTCACCTTCTAAGAGTTTCGACCCTTTAACTTCAGATTATAATAAGTTTTGTCTCCCGTACCTTATTTTCATTATATCTTTGAAAAATATATACGAACTAAAAATGAAGATAAATGTATAGACGAATTTATTGAAAGAAAAATACTTAATATATGTCGTACTTCTTAAATTAATAGAGCAATTAAGGCAACGCTTGCCGCAAAATATAGAATTGTGAAACCTCAATTGTTTTCTTATTTCACAAATAAAAAAAAACAAGTATAGCACAGATGAAATAACGATATTACAAATGCAGTGGAAGTATATCTATCTCCAAAATTGGAAAAATGTAACTTCAACTTTAAGCTTTTGGTTGAGGTTAAAGAGTCTAAGAACGCGTTAATTAAAACCCTTTCAAAGAGCTTGTCGATTTTGATCAGAAACAAATGAATTTAGTTATGTTGATTTCGCTTCTGACAATAAGAAGTGGTCTTAACCGGCTGAATAAATGCTGTCATGACTTTGAAATAAACAACGATCTCTCAAATTAATGAACACAAAAAATATTTATGAATGTAGCAATAATAATAATTCATCTTCCGAGGACGAAATCATAGATTTTGAAGTCTAAGGCCCTCAAACATATCTCGTCCCAACATAAACTTGAATATCGCACACGTATATTATAATGGTGATTCGTACCCGTAGGACGTTAAAAATTTAATAAAAAAATTCCAAAAAATTAAAATTAATTTTCATCGGTCAACATTTTGGCAAAACGTATTTTGGCGAACCTATAGCCGTGCCGTCATTTTAGTAGTGGAAAAAAATGTATTTTTGTTAGTAAAAAAATATAAAATGAACTATAAAAACAGTATATTTATGTACCTCTCTTGTATCTTATGTTTTTTTACTGTACCTTTTTATAACTTTGTTTAAGTTTAAGTTGAAATAAATTTGAAAATTTGCATTGAAAAATATACATATACTTTAAGCTCTTTTTGCAACGAGTTTTGGATTTTCTTCAAGAAATTTAGCTCCTTCTAGCCCTTTTTTTCTAGATTCTAGCCACAAAGAAATTTTTTTCCTGGCAACATGCTCACGATTGCCCACATGCGCATTTGGGACCAGATTTGGGATTTCTAAAAAAATCTGTTTATTCTCTCTCTTTCGGTCATCATCTCTGTCTTTTTGCAACAACACTTGACTCGCTGACAAAGCAGGCGAACACGTTTTTCTTCATCAAAAAGTTTTTTTTATTGCGCTACATTGCGTGCTTGGGTATATGTGAATGTGTGAATGTTGTTGGTGTTGTTTTTAGTTGTAATCGCCAACTTTACATCACCCAGTCACTATCTTCAAACTACAGCTCCACTCTCACTACCCCATCTGATGAACAGATAAATTTTACTGTTTTCCATCTTTCCCATTGTATTTGTGATTCCTGATGTTTTTGGCGCGTCACATCGCTCCACTTGTCTATTCTTTGTGTCATGGCTGCCACTGAAATATATTTTTTGGGACCAAAATTTGCTACGAAAAGGACCAAAATTGTACAAAAGGTAAAATGTAGTTCCAAATGTTTAAAATAGTTGGCGACCGCCGTGATGTTGTGTTAGCGTGCTTCCCATACCACATCGAAGATCCTGGGTTCAATCACCTGGTAAAGCACCCATCAAAAATTTAGAAACAAGTTTTTTCAATTAGAAAAAAGTTTTTCTAAGCGGGGTCGCCCCTCGGCAGTGATTTGGCAAGCACTCCGAGTGTATTTCTGCCATGAAAAGCTTCTTATTGAAAACTCATCTGTCTTGCAAATGCCGGTCGGAGTTGGTATAAAACATGTAGGTCCCTTCCCGCCAATTTGTAGGAAAAATTAAGAAGAGCACGGCGCAAATTAGAAGAGAAGCTCAACCTAAAACACAAACAAGTTTTTGTGAGCCGTATATGGTGGTGGCCTCGATACATCTGGCTACGCATAGACAAGAAACTACACCAGCTTACACCTAGAAGTTTTTCCGAGATTGAGCTAGTGCAAAAAACATAATTATTTCATCAACTACATCCCAAAGTTTTGCAAAATATGAAAATGTTCGGGGTTGTTAAAAAATGTAGAATCCCTCCATTTAAACAGAGCTTTTATTCACTTATCTCGGCCACGAAATTATTACAATCGACACCGTTATTTGGAAGCAGAGGAAGGGGGTTGGTTGAGTAGTCGGTCTTAGCATTCATCCTAGTTATGTGGTAGATTACTACTTCTTTGTTAACCAGCAGTGGTCATCCCTTTGTCGGATATTAACCCGATACGTTCCGGTACTACAACCTCCTGACATTAGGGCGACTGCCAAACGAGCGCTTTTTGACCTCTCGAACCTTCGGTGCTTTCGATTTTACTCGCCTCTTATCACTGTATACTTTCAGCTGATCTCTAATCGTTATCTAGTTAAAAAAAATTGTGCTTTTTTTGGCACATTGCACAGCTCAAATTAAAAAAAATCATTAAAATAAAATAATTAAAAAAAATTTTAAGTTAAACTGTTTTAATTGAAAACAATACTTACAAGAAGTATTAATAATACTAAAAGCTAGAAAATAATTAGGTAAATTCTAGGTACTAGTCATCACACTCCTCATCAATCTAGGGCGTTGATCAGACAATTAAATAAAAGCGTTGGGCGCGTGAAATTTCTAAAAATGTGATGCGTAGCATTACCTGATTAAGGTTCAGTTGGTCTTATATATGACTATCAATAGAAATTTGACGCGTCCAACGCTTTTATTTAATTGTCTGATCAACGCACTAGATTGATGAGGAGTTAATTATTTTATTTTCAAGTTTTTAGTTTTTATTTAACTGCCTATTATTTCTCATTCTATTTAGTTCATTTAGTAAACATTTTTTACAATACAAGTCCTCAATACATAATCTTTGCAAAGACTTTACTCGACTCTGCGGCACGTATGCTTGTCCCTCCTCGAACTCCAAAATATTTTGATGCCACTTCTACCGGACTGTATGTAATATTTGTTTCCAAATATGAGCCAAATCGGACATCATAGGTCGCTTTCTATTCATGTATGTATTATGTGTTCCAAATATGGACCAAATCAGACCACAAATACGATGTTTTTAAATATCTCGATATTTGCGTCACCTAGCGGAGATTTTTTTTCATAGGTCGCTTTCTATTCTTGTATGTATTATGTGTTCCAAATATTAGCCAAATCGGACCACAAATACGATTTTTGTGAATATCTCAATCCTTGCGCTACCTAGCGGCGATTTTTTTCTTATTATGGCATTGTCATCGGGTTCTGAACTATATTCCAAGTTTCAAGCTTGTAACTTATAGTGGAAGTTACTTAAATTTCAATTACAAAATTCGTTCACAACGGCAGTGCATGCGGCCGTGCGGCCTGCCTGTCAAGTCAAGCTAAATAAAACCGTTTAATAAAAACAGTTTTGTTAAGTATTAACAATTTTTGTTGTTATATCGGCATACTGATTTGTAAGATCGCGGGTTCGAATCGAGCTCAAGGCCTAACAATAATTTTTTATCATTATTATTGTTATGATAAATTTTTTATTAATTGAAAAAGTTTTTAAATTAGAAGAAAGAAAAAATTTAGACAACTGCCAAAGCCCGTTGTATAGATCCATTTCGGGAACTGCTAAATTCCTTCATCGGCAACGTTTAGGCGCCGCTGCTATAAACCATTCAGCCATCACAGCGGTTTTTGTTTGTCTTCATTAATCCTACTTCTATTCTGGTTCGTGTCAATTGATATTCACAACACTGCGACATCTGTTGCAGAATGGATGTGAAAATTGGACTTGTTTGATGGCAATGCTGCCATAGTGTCATATTTTATTGACATTTTTTTCCCCCGTGCTCTGGGATGTATTAACAATTTTTGTTGTTATATCGGCCTACTGATTTGTAAGATCGCCGGTTCGAATCGAGCTCAAGGCCTAACAATAATTTTTTAACATTATTATTGTTATGATAAATTTTTTTCTTAAGTGAAAAAATTTTTAAATTAGAATAGAAGAAAGAAAAAATTTAGACAACTGCCAAGCTCGTTGTATAGATCCATTTCGGTAACTGCTAAATTCCTTCATCGGCAACGTTTAGGCGCCGCTGCTACAAACCATTCAGCCATCACAGCGGTTTTTTGTTTGTCTTCATTAATCCTACTTCTATTCTGGTTTCGTGCCAATTGATATTCACAACACTGGCGACATCTGTTGCAGAATGGATGTGAAAATTGAACTTGTTTGATGGCAATGTTGCCATAGTGTCATATTTTATTGACATTTTTTTCCCCGTGCTCTGGGATGTGATTAACAATTTTTGTTGTTATATCGGCCTACTGATTTGTAAGATCGCGGGTTCGAATCGAGCTCAAGGCCTAACAATAATTTTTTATCATTATTATTGTTATGATAAATTTTTTTCTTAATTGAAAAAATTTTTAAATTAGAATAGAAGAAAGAAAAATTTAGACAACTGCCAAAGCTCGTTGTATAGATCCATTTCGGGAACTGCTAAATTCCTTCATCGGCAACGTTTAGGCGCCGCTGCTATAACCATTCAGCCATCACAGCGGTTTTTTGTTTGTCTTCATTACTCCTACTTCTATTCTGGTTCGTGCCAATTGATATTCACAACACTGCGACATCTGTTGCAGAATGGATGTGAAAATTGGACTTGTTTGATGGCAATGCTGCCATAGTGTCAAATTTTATTGACACTTTTTTCCCCGTGCTCTGGGATGTATTAACAATTTTTGTTGTTATATCGGCCTACTGATTTGTAAGATCGCGGGTTCGAATCGAGCTCAAGTCCTAACAATAATTTTATATCATTATTATTGTTATGATAACTTTTTTCTTAATTGAAAAAATTTTTAAATTAGAATAGAAGAAAGAAAAAATTTAGACAACTGCAAAGCTCGTTGTATAGATCCATTTCGGGAACTGATAAATTACTTCATCGGCAACGTTTAGGCGCCGCTGCTATAACCATTCAGCCATCACAGCGGTTTTTTGTTTGTCTTCATTACTCCTACTTCTATTCTGGGTTCGTGCCAATTGATATTCACAGTTTCTTAAGTATTGATCTATAAATCTTACCATAGTAAGGCCTTTAAAATTTCCTGGTTACTATTTCAGCATAAAGAATCTTTCAAAATTAAATATTTTATATGTTGTTCTGAATCCTTAGACTCCAATGTGAAAATCAATTAGACAAAGACTGCTTTCGGAGTCACTGTCAATGAGTTGGTGAAACATAAACTCAGTTCAGATGTTTTGCGGGTGCCAAACAAGGGTTTTTTTGCCGGCAGCCATTAGTAGCTCTTGCCTCGACCTGTCGAATGCGCTGTTAAGACGAGCTCTAGTACGCCATTATGGCTAAGCTTCCTGACTATGACACCAAATGGCATCTGCTAAAGCAGACATGTTTTTTGCAAAATCTATCCATTCAAAATACAAGTTTGCCAAACCCACCACGTGCCTGCCAAAGTGTCAAGCCAGAAAATTTTTGGTTCAAATGGTCCGAAGTGGCAATCTTGCCTTTGTTCGCTGTAGTTGCTTTCTCGACTCTCTACAACTTAAGCGCACTCGCTCACACCTCTGTACGTGTTGCAGCGAATCGTTATTTATTTTCACAAAATTTTATTTATTTTGTTAAAAAAAAACATTAGTGTTGAATTTTTGAGGATAACAAAATACTCGGAAGTATGAAGAACAAAAAAAATTGCAAGAAAAATACTTTATAAAAATAACAAATAAAAAAAGGAATAACAGGCGTTTCAGAAAACGCTTTGCGCACAAACTTACAATGGTGAGAAAAAAAAGTGAAACTGTTATGGTTAGCAGTTTGAGGGAGTCTACAAACCTAGACAGAAAAATTGTCGTAAAGAGCTCGTGGGTGTTTTCTTGTGGTGCAACTTTAGAGAAAGTAGGAGTGTTACTGTTTACCGGAAGCGAATCGATAACAAAATCGGAAGTCGAAGAGGATACAAGAGAACATTTAACGAAACAAATCTGGGGAATATGTATATGGAATTTAGTATGTCTTAAGTGTTCAGTTTCAATATCGAAAGAAGTTAAAAAGAGATATACATAAGTAAATACCTGGCTTGAACTCATACAATAATTTAACAGGCCAACAAAAGTTACAAACATTTGTCGATATTAATTGCTGATTCGGTGCCTTTGTGCTCGAACAGAGGACGGCCAAGTAACTTTGAGGACAAAAAAACTTTAGTTAAACCACTCCAGTAAAGAAGTTGGCGGTCAGTAGATGTTCCTTCCGCTTTGTCTGATTTAGCTGATTCACACCTACATATGCGAGGGATTTCCGTTTCAGGTAGCATATGAAACATTTTCAATTTGATTTGCATATTTATACAATTTATACAACTTCTATTATTTAATTAACAAAAGTAAAAGAAGTATAAACAGGTAATAAAATTTTCAAATCAATTCTACTGTAATTTTTTTACTCCAACCACGAAAGTACTCATTTCATTTTCTGTGTTTTCAACACTTAATGAATTTACGCACATAATTGTACAAATTCATTGTATTTATTTATATAAGAATACATGCTTTCATATATTGTATGTAAATATATCCAGTTAAATACGTTACATAATTGGCCCGCTCAGTTCTACAACCAACTCCATTGATTTAATTACGCCTTTACCATCGCTCGGTTAGACACATTTACATATGCCAATACTTGAATTACTTGCAACTGTTTAATCAGCTAATAAATAAAATTATATTTATTATAAGTATCTTTTTTATATGTGTATGTGTCATTTTGTGTATGTGTTGGGTGTATGTACACAAGTGCTGATCAAGTTCAATGTTCAGCAATGAAATTTCTCTTGTTATAAAAAAAAGCAGAATTTTTTGTTGTATTTTTTTCTTGTTTTATTTTAGTCCTCTACTTTGCCGTTGTACGTATTACACTCTTTTTGTGTGTTAATTTTGTAATTTAACTGATTATAATGCACCCCATTGAAACGTTTGTTTTAATAACTTAACCCGTTTTGCTTGTTAAAGACTGCAGTTACGACGATATGGATATGCTGGTTTTATTTATACTTATCAGTATATGCATATGTCCACATACAATGTAGTCAACGGATAAAAGTTCGTTATATGTATATATGTATGTACATTCAGAATTCATACCTTAAACTCGTATTCGAATAGAAGTTCGAAATAAATTTTACATTTGTTTTTTAAGTAATTTTTGATGGCAAAATAAAAAATTTCGAAATACGAATTCGACATTGAAATCGTTTTCGAAATTACAATTTTTTTCGAAGTTGCGTATTATATTTTCGAGTTATCAAATCCACACTGAAGTTCGTAAGCCATTTCAAAATAATTCGTGTCTCTTAAAGTTATTGATGTAGACAAAATGCGGAAATTTTCGAAGTCCGAATTAAACTTAGGAACCGTTTTCGAAGCCATGTTACGTTTTCGAGTTACTAAATTCAAAATTTATTCTTTAAAAATTCCGTAATAATACAAAAAAAGTTATGAGAGTTGTGTAAAATGTTTAAACTCAAATTTTAAGTTCGAAAACAATTTCGAAATTATTTCTTTTTTTTTAAGTATTGATGAGGACAAAATATGGAATTTTCGAAATTCGAACTAAATTTAGAAACCATGTTTGAAACTGCTATTTGTTTCGAAGCTGTATGCTACATTTTCAGATTCCTGCTGAATTTTTAGCATCGTTTTTCTCGGACTAACAAAAATTCAACTAAGGCTATTTCAATCAAGTTTATATATGAAAATTGTGTCGAAATTTAAAAATGTTGGCTGTGTTGTTTCTGTTATAATCCGAAAATAATGGAGACGAAAAAAGTGATCAAAATTTGTAAAAAAAAATGTTTTTTTAATTATTTATAAATTTACGAAAGTTGAGTAAAAGTTCGAACTTAAATGCGAAATCAACTTCGAAATTTTAATTAAATTTAGAAACCTATTTCGAACTAGCTATTTTTTGTAGCTTGTGTGTATTTTTCTTCGGGCCCACAATATTATAGAAAAATGGGGAACTCCGTGTTAAATTTCAAACCTATTTTCCAAACTTCGAATGCTTTCGAAGTTATGTCTTTTATTTTTCGATGAAAAAAATGAAAGTTTTGTTTCAAAATTAATTTTAGATTTACCAAAAATTTTGTTTAATTTATACAGAAGAAGCTTCGAAAAAATTTGCTTAAACAATTCATATTGCCAAAACAAATCGATTTCAAAATTTGTACTAAGTTAATTCGAATTAAACTTCAAAAACGTTAAGCTGCAAAAATCTGCTTGATTTGTAAAAAACCTCAATTTCGAAATATTTATCAGTTGGTTCGAATTAAGCTTAAAAATATTATCTAAGCTAGAACTTGGTTTCTTATTCCTTGCGGCTTCACGAAAGTTCATTATCGAAAAGTAAATATTTAATTAAGTAAAAAAATTATTTGGAAAAAATTTTGTTATGTTTCGCCGATTGAAATGAAATTCAATATCGATCTGATTCACTGAATATTAAAAATTTAATATTAAGATTTCGACTAAGACGTAGTTTACATATAAGGATATTATCTTCATTTTCGTACTTAACTCCCAATCGTTAATTATATAACTAGACTTCCCATAAGTTTTTCTCATCGATAATTTCAGGGATGCGGCTTTTTTTGTTTTCTTAGAAAAAGTTCCACCTCTAGAAAGACATCTCTAATTGGAAGCACAAAATAAAAGAGAAACGTGAAAATTTTACAGAAAATAATCTAGTTCATAGGGATGGAACATATGTAAATGCGTAGATTATCTATCGATTTATTGTAGATTAGGGAATGTGTAAACGTAGCCTAAGCTTGAAAAATTCTGCTTGATTTGTTATTTTTTGCTGAAATTCGGCCTCTTTATTTTTTATTCAAACTCAATAATTGTTTATTTTTTTTATTTACTAAAATTTAGCAACTAATTTTTTTCAAATTGAAATTTTTTTAGTTAATTCGAGTTAAACTTCCAAAAAATATGCTGGTTAAATTCAGCTTGCTTTAAATTTATTGCTGATTTGCGAAAACTCAGCATCGATTTTTTGTTTTCCGATGAACAAAAATACTCAATTTTGAAATTCTTATCAGCTAATTCGAACAAAGCTTCAAAAAAAAGCTGCAAAAATTTAGTTTTTTTTTGTTAATTCCAAAAATTCATTTGCTCTAAAATTCACCAAAAAATCAAATTCGAAAAATTGTTTAAGCTTTATTTGATTGATGTAAGCTTATTTCGAAGCCTCTAAAAGCTAAAATTTTTTTTAACTTAGTTCGAATTAAGCTTCGAAAAAAATGTTAATTAAGAATTTCATTTTTTTTTCAAATTCAAAAAAGTCAATTTCAAAATTTAAATGATGAATTCCTTTTTTTTTGCAATTTCACAAAAGTTCAACACCGGGTTTTTTTAAATTCACAAAAAATCTATTTCAAAATTTATTTTTAGCTTATTTGAATTGAGCTTCGAAAAATATGTGGCACAATAGACTGGGTTGGTCCCCATACAAAAAAAAAGTTGCTAATGTCCGCCCCTAAATTTAAAGATTATGTTGAGAGGGTTTCGGAAAAATTTTTTTTTATTTTTTTGATCCTTCGAAATACAGCCGAAAAGGTTTTTCGTTGTAACTTGGTTATTTGACGTCCGATTTTTAAAATTGATATGTCATTATTTTGGCCTTGAGAAGCTTCACATTTCCGTTTAATGTGCTTTTAAGCTATGAAGTCGTTTTCACATGATTAGGTCAGCTAACAAAATTTTACCCCCCTAATGTATGCTTTTTTCCTTACCAAACGAAACAACTTAAAAATTCAAGAAAATGTTGCTTTGAAACCATATTACTAAAATAAAAAACAAAGAAGCTATAGCACTTTCAATATTTATTGCAACTGTTATTTTACCTGATTCTTATTATACTTAGACCTGAAACTCATGATATTTTTGGAGGAAAATTGGAGGGTTTGCATTGAAAAGTTAATAAAGATATGCCAAATATCATGAATAGGGGAAGTCAAAGTATATAAGTGAGTCAAACATGTTGTTTCGTATTTGTAATAATAACGCTTTGCGACAAAATCAACTTTTTTTCTGGGTATTGGACAAAACCCACTTTTTTGTAGAGATTGAGGTTTAAGTAAACAAAGTACTATCTCCGTTTTTCGAACTTAGCCTCCAAAAAATAGATATCGGCTTACGAAGTTCGAAATTCTACATTTAGAAATTTTATTTTTTTGTTAACGCGTTCAGCAAATTGAAAAAGTAAAAATGTGGGCGTGGTCTTTTCCCTTATTTGAAGGGCTGAATTCTCTTTTTGAGAAATTTACTGCAGTCAGACTCTGACATCTGACTTTTCACCTCGTATAACAGCTGTTATACTAAATTTCTCAAAAAATGAATTCAGCCCTTCAAATAAGGGAATGGAGCGAACCACGACCACATTTCTACTTTTTCAATTTGCTGAACGAGTTAACAAAAAAAAATTCAAAATGTAGAATTTCAAACTTCGAAAGTCGATATCTATTTTTTGGAGGCTAACTTCGAAAAACGGAGATTGTACTTTGTTTACTTAAGCCTCAATCTCTACAAAAAAGTGGGTTTTGTCCAATACCTAGAAAAAAAGTTGATTTTGTTAGCTGACCTAATCAGGTGAAAACGACTCAAGGCCAAAATAATGACATATCAATTTTAAAAATCGGACGTCAAATAACCAAGTTACAACGAAAAAACCTTTTCGGCTGTATTTCGAAGGATCAAAAAAAATTTTAAAAAAATGTCCGAAACCCTCTCAACATAACCTTCAAATTTAGGGGCGGACATTAGCAACTTTTTTTTCGACCCAGTCTATGGCACAATTTCGAATTTTTTAAGTTAATTCCATAAACCCTCGAAAATTATTTAATACGAAAATAAAGGCCCATGCTAATTTTAGTCTAAATTTCATTTTCTTCTTTAAATATCTTATAATGAAATGTAAATATTTTGCAATTAACGAACTTTTGTTAATCCCCCCGCATACTATGTTTAGAAGTATGTACTTTAAATTAATTTCTGTCTGCACTTTGCCTTGCGTGTCTTCTATAAGTTTTTCACCCTTTTTTCTTAAGTTTTACCACTTGGCATTTTCTTCCGCCATCGCTATCAAATAAATAAACAAAAACCACATAACTTTTGATATTTTCTATAAATGCCTCAGGATTTGTGCTTGTTTGCTCAAATAAATAAATCATCACATTAACATTTGTCAATATTTATTTATTGTATTAACATATATTTGAACAAGCGCATTATATGTGCTTTAGATAAGTATTGATAGGTTTGCCACTTTCCCTACCCAATTTGCTTATGACACTCTCCCACTATTTGTACATATTCACTATTGAGAAAAAGTGGCAAAAATTTAAGGCATTTTGAACTCCAAACATTAGTTTGTGTTAACGAAGTTTTTAGCATTTTTTATAGCTTCGACAGACAAAACGTTAATCCGAATTAACTTGCTAATTCGAAACTAACTTGAGAGCAGCGAATCAATGACACATCTTACAAGATTTAACTAACAGAATGAAAAATTAAGCACTGTTGGAGTGAATGAATGCCAATTGTTATACCGCTAGCTTTTGAGTATGCGCCATGGCGAAGTCAACACAATCGGAATTTTACCAAAATCGATTTGTTTGTTGTTGCGAGCGAAATAGAGCCAAATTGCTGTTGTGAGCCATAGAGAGCAATTGAGTGAGCAGCCTTGATCTAAATGATATTTAGATATCATAGCAAGCAATTCGGTTCGGATGTTGAAGCTGTTCTTAGAAATTTCCGCGGTGTATATTTATTATTTTGATCACGCTCAGAAACTGGCAGTGCCCTGTAACAGACTAAAGCTCATTTGTAATTCCAACATTTTTGTTTGGTTCTTTTTTACTTGAAAATCCATCTAGCTTATACGAAAAGAACTTAAATGTTACATATCCTGAAAATTTTAACTGCGTGTCCCTCTTCTTCAACAAAATTTCTTGCCACACAAAAAATGAGTGAAAAAATATTATTTTGCATTTCAAGCTACATGAAATTATAAACCACATAAGTAATTTAATATATTATCCTGCTACTAACTAAACAACAAATTGTTTCTACTATTTTTATACTCAGTTGAGCAGAGCTCACAGAGTATATTAACTTTGATTGGATAACGGTTGGTTGTACAGGTATAAAGGAATCGAGATAGATATAGACTTCCATATATCAAAATCATCAGTATCGAAAAAAAATTTGATTGAGCCATGTCCGTCCGTCCGTCCGTCCGTTAACACAATAACTTGAGTAAATTTGGAGGTATCTTGATGAAATTTGGTACGTAGGTTCCTGGGCACTCATCTCAGATCGCTATTTAAAATGAACAATATCGGACTATAACCACGCCCACTTTTTCGATATCGAAAATTTCGAAAAACCGGAAAAGTGCGATATTCATTACCAAAGACGGATAAAGCGATGAAACTTGGTAGGTGAGTTGAACTTATGACGCAGAATAGAAATTTGGTAAAATTTTGGACAATGGGCGTGGCACCGCCCACTTTTAAAAGAAGGTGATTTAAAAGTTTTGCAAGCTGTAATTTGGCAGTCGTTGAAGATATCATAATGAAATTTGGCAGGACCGTTACTACTATTACTATATGTATGCTTAATAAAAATTAGCAAAATCGGAGAACGACCACGCCCACTTTAAAAAAAAATTTTTTTAAGTCAAATTTTAACAAAAAATTTAATATCTTTACAGTATATAAGTAAATTATGTCAACATTCAACTCCAGTAATGATATGGTGCGACAAAATACAAAAATAAAAGAAAAGTTCAAAATGGGCGTGGCTCCGCCCTTTTTCATTTCATTTGTCTAGGATACTTTTAATGCCATAAGTCGAAAAAAATTTACCAATCCTTTTGAAATTTGGTAGGGGCTTAGATTCTAGGACGATAACTGTTTTCTGTGAAAAAGGCCGAAATCGGTTGAGGCCACGCCCAGTTTTTATACACAGTCGACCGTCTGTCCTTCCGCTCGGCCGTTAACACGATAACTTGAGCAAAAATCAGTATATCTTTACTAAACTCAGTTCACGTACTTATCTGAAGTCACTTTGTATTGGTATTAAAAATGGCCGAAATCCGACTATGACCACGACCACTTTTTCGATATCGAAAATTACGAAAAATGAAAAAAATGCCATAATTCTATACCAAATACGAAAAAGGGATGAAACATGGTAATTGGATTGGTTTATTGACGTAAAATATAACTTTAGAAAAAAACTTTGTAAAATAGGGTGTGACACCTACCATATTAAGTAGAAGAAAATGAAAAATGTCTGCAGGGCGAAATCAAAAGCCCTTGGAATCTTGGCAGGAATACTATTCGTGGTATTACATATATAAATAAATTAACGGTACCCGACAGATGATGTTCTGGGTCACCCTGGTCCACATTTTGGTCGATATCTCGAAAACGCCTTCACATATACAACTAAGGGCTACTCCCTTTTAAAACCCTCATTAATACCTTTAATTTGATACCCATATCGTACAAACACATTATAGAGTCACCCCTGGTCCACATTTATGGCGATATCTCGAAAAGGCGTCCACCCATAGAACTAAGGCCCACTCCCTTTTAAAATACTCATTAACACCTTTCATTGATACCCATATCGTACAAACACATTCTAGAGTCACCCCTGGTTCACCTTTATGGCGATATCTCGAAAAGGCGTCCACCTATGGAACTAAGGCCCCTCCCTTTTATAATACTCATTACCACCTTTCATTTGATACTCATATCGTACAAACACATTCTAGAGTCACCCCTGGTCCACCCATAGAACTAAGGCCCACTCCCTTTTAAAATACTCATTAACACCTTCCATTTGATACCCATGTCATACAAACACATTCCAGGGTTACCCTAGGTTCATTTTCCTACATGGTGATTTTCCCTTATTTTGTCTCCAAAGCTCTCAGCTGAGTATATAATGTTCGGTTACACCCGAACTTAGCCTTCCTTACTTGTGGTAGCTTTCATTTTCGTAATTTTTCAGTCCATTTCATTTGCAATTTTTGGCCACACAACGCACTGGAATGTGACTTTACTAAATTACATACATTCACAACTTAATAGTAGTGACATTTGAAACGAAAATCTTTTCGGAATTTTTTTTTAATCTTTCTTTAATTGGGTACGTGTTTCTGTTGGTGATCTCCGTCAGTTACTCAAATCCTTCCCAAATCACTGTTCTCTATACCGCCCGTGTATGATGTACACATATTTTAATTTGCCTTCGTATCGTATTTCGTCATGTTTTCGCCTAAAGTTTCATTCATGCGAAAAGAGATACCGTTGGCTCATCCGCTTGTCTTCTTTTTTTCGTTTTTGTTTTCTTCATATGAGACTTTAATCATGTTGCCTGCTCGTTAGGAAGAGTTGTTTGTTCATTTCTATGGTGATCTTTTTATATTTGTACGAGTGGGAGGGAAGGAGGGGGCGAGTTTTGTAATTCACAGCGCGCTATCAATTTCCCAAAACTTATTTGGAGTTTCTGTAACATCAGCAAATTCTACTCTTTAACGGAGTGTTTTTTGGTTGCTGACCTTCTGTGTATGTACAGCAGTGAAAACGAAAATAAAATAAATAATAAGTGTAAGGCGCGATAACCTCCGAACAGATTTTAGGCCGAGCTTCTCTTCCAATTTGTGTCGTGCTACTTTTTAATTTGTCCTACAAATTGGCGAGACGGGCCTACTTGTTGTATGCCGACTCCGAACGGCATCTGCAAGACAGATGAGTTTTCACTGAGAGCTTTTCATGGCAGAAATACACTCGAAGTGCTTGCCAAACACTGCGGAGGGGCGACCCCGCTTTCTTCTAATTGAAACACCTTATTTCAAAAATTTGTATGTTGTTTTGCCCGGGACGTGACCCCAGGATCTTGGATTCGAAAATTTCGAACTTTTTATTTAAAATTTTTAGAATTTTTTTTAATATGCAGTTTTGTAGTCCAATCAATCCCAGTCCCACAATGTACAAGTTACAAGCCTCTCAAAATTCCCATTGATTTTTAATAATGTTCTTTCCGAAGGGTGCTTCAGATCTAGTCTTTATTTGGATATTAGATACTGCATAATTTTTATTTGATATCGTGTTCTACATACGAACATTTAAAATTTACGCATGGCTGATATACATAGGTTAGGTTGAACTAGCTGGTCCATGTGGACCTCACATAGACTGAATGAGTCCGTAGTGTTACCAGAAGTTTAACGACCAAACTGAAAAACCCTATCAAAAACTAGGACGTCTGTTATAAAATAACTCCGTCCTCTTGGCAAAAACTAGAAGCTTCCTAGGACCTATGCGACTTGCTGCTTCTAGATCTGACAGCTGTATCGCTCCTACCCTGCAAAAATCGTTGGATCATGTGGTCAACTGGAGTACTTACCATTATACTCCACTGTAATGCAGCAATGGACCAACTCATGTTTCTACACGAACATATTGTAAGCCGATCATTGCTCGTTTTTAACGATTGTAATCACTACACGATGTTTATTGGGCTGTGGGTACTCCATGGATTACTCTGATGTAATGCGGAGCTAAAGTATATAGTCTAGTCCTAGGACATCGCAATGTTAATTGGACCATATTTTTTGTATGAATTGTGGTTAATTTTGGAGCACTCGGTTGGTCCATAGCGAGTACTCCATACATGCATGCATGGAGTACTCGCAATTTTTGCAAGGTAATAGCTGGAGTCTTAGCCTGGCAAGCTCAGGGCACGTGCGCAAAATATGCGCGATCGTTTCCTCATCCAACACTCACTTCCTACATATGCTTTCACTGACCAAGCCTTATTTAAAGGCATATGCGGCCAGAAGGCAGTGTCCTGTCAGAGTACCTGCCATGAGTCTAAAATTTCTCTCTTTTTAATGATGGGAGTAACTTTCTTAGTCTAAGGTTGTATCACCTACACATTATTGGGACGTCTAAGGAGCAAGCTTCGTGGGATGCACCCTTTTTAGCTAGTTCACCCGTTTTTTTTTCATTCCCATATGCCCTGGGACCCAATATACATATATGCTTCTCCCTATCGCCATTTGTTCCAAGGATTGCTTACACTCTATTACAATGAAACTGAGTTATTCTTACTTATTTCGAGATAGAAAATACAAGCGAAATTACGTAGTTTATATGAAAATTTTGCAAAAATAAGATTACGCTAGAGTGAATCGAATATATGTAAGTTACTACCCTTCAAAGCACATGTTACCTAGAATTTGTGAATAAAAATAATTGATTACAAAAATGTATGCTTTTTACAAAGCCATTACTCTCCGCGCGTTAATTTGTTGACGCCCACTTTTTGCTGACAATCCATTTTTTATTTTTTAAAATTATACTATGTCAGTGCTTTTGAATTAGTCATTTTTTCGTGAAGTTTTTTTGTTTTTTTTCGCTTGTTTTTTTCTGCGTTTCTTCTTCGTAAAACTACACATTTTCCGTTTCCTACTGCTGCCGCTTGCCTATTTTTTGTTTTTTGCGTTCCTATCATTTGCTAAGCTATTATGTTCATGTCAATAAACTCGAAGTTCTTAAAAAGTATGCTAAAAGTTTGAGTACAGAGTGTGAGAGGAGATTATCATGCGATAAAAAGCAAAATACCGTAAGAACAAAAAAAAATCTTTAGTGCTTTTCTGTATGTTACGTTATTTATTTTAAAGGCCAAACTGACTGAGAAATTAAAAATGCTTATAAATGAATAACATTTACGCTTTGATGAGTTAACTCACCTCGTTACATATCAAATTTTGTATTGCAAGTAGAGCAGCTGAATCGGGAAGTGAATTGAAACAAAAAAATTTATTATAATGGGTTTCCTCGAATACATAAAAGTGTTTACTTTTATCCTGAACTGATAAGGTATTATAACTCTTAAAATAGTGCTGTCAATCTGTTAGAGCCTAAAATTCTTTTCAAGCCTGACTTGAACACGTCGTTTTTGTGTCAAATCTGTTTTAGCTACATTCGAAATAAAGTGTCATCATAATTTTTGGTTTTAATTTCAGATTAAGACCAAATACTTATTTCAATTTATTTTTGAATGGTTTGCTGAAATCGAAGTTTAATTAGTTAATTCATTGTAATATATTTTCAACAAAATTCGAAATTAGGTTATAAAGAAACTGTTGAAATCATGTAAATGTCAAGTCAAATAGCGCGCTGGATGTTAAAATTGTCTATGACAGCTAATTATTGATAGAAATCTAGGATTCTTTTCAGAATCCGACTTAGAAACATGCACAATACTACCAAAAATTAAATGAATTAAAAAAAAATTTAAAAAAAAGTAGACGAAGTTTTGCCAAAAATTACTTTACTACGTTCCATCCCTCAGAGACTCATTAGGTAAATTATCAATTTCTTTGAATTTCTGAAAAGAAATAAAAATTTTTTAAAGAATAAAAGTATTCTTCCCAATGAAAAAACAAAATTTCTCAATGAAAAAAAAATAGTTTTTTTTAATGAAAACAATTTTTTTCTTAACGTTTTTTTTATTTTCCCCAGCTATTTTCTTAATGAACGGTTTTTTTTTGTTTAATTTTTACATGATATTGATATAAGTAAACATTATCAAAAATTGGTTTTTTGAGTAATCGAATTTTCGTCACGTTTCATAATTCTAAACTATATCTTCAATCGATTTAAATTCGAAACTACATAAATTGAAAAATGTTTTCTTCTGACAAATAAATCACCCCATACTACTTTTTTTATACTGTCTTATATTATAAAAATTAGACATTGTCTTAAAATTGTCAAAATTTCAATTGTTTTTTCTGAAAAGAAATCTTTTTGTTTTTGACAGAATTCGAAAAAAAATCTTTTTTCTTCTGAAATTTCCCCATACTCTTTCTTATATTGTAAAAATTACACGCGTATGTTAAATTGTTTTTTTTTCAAATACGGAAGAAATCAAAATGTCAAAATTGTTTTTAAAAAATTAAAAATGTGTTTTCTGAAAACAAATCCTTTTTTTGACAGAATTCGAAAACAAAATCTAAGAATTTCATATACTATATCTTAAAGTAAATAGTATTTCTTTTAAATAAACATTTAAAATTCGGGAAAAATCTTAGAATAAAGAAAATGTTATTAAAAATAATTTTGCTTCTTTTCAATAAACCTCAATTTTTTTTCTTCTCAAAAATAAAATTTATCCATACTCTTTTTCATATTCTCTCATATTGAAAAACTACACATCTATCTTAAAAATCTTAAAATTTCATGAAAATATTTAAAATTCAAAAAAATAAAAAAATTTTTATAAAAAAAAACGATTTGTTTTGGAAACAAAATTTTTCTTTGACAAAACATCTAAAATAGTAACTTTGGTTTTTATTCAAAAACAAACATTTTTTTCTTTTTCATGGTCATTCAACTTCTTATTCAGAGAAAAATTTAAAAATTAAAAATAAAAATATTTATTTTGTTCAATAAACAATTTTTTCTAACAAATATAAAATAATATTTTTTATTTGTTTAATTTTGTTTTCAATAAAAATGAATTTTGTATTCAGAGAAGTCAAAAATTTCCTGATCCTTTTTTCTTCATATTCTTTCATAAACTAGATAGATATCTTCAATCAAAAGTAAAAAAACTATCGAAGAATTAAAAAACGGTTTAAAAAATAAAAATATTACAAAAAATTGCTTCGAACAAATCCAAGTTTTCCTTAGGGAATTTTTCATAAACTTTCATAATTAATACATAAGAAATCTTCAATTGATTTTTTTTAATTTCAAACTAAAAAGTATTTAATGGCCAAATTTTATTTCTCACAAATTAAGATTTGTAATAAGTTTTTCTTAGATGAAATAGAAATTCCTTTTTAAATTAAAAAACAATTTTTTCTGACAAATCAAAAATCAATTTTTGCTATGTTTTTAGCAAAAAAGGTTTTTTTGTTTGCTTCTGATAAGTGAATATTTTTCATGTCTTTTTTCATAGCTTTATATAAATTATAATATTCAATCTTTCTTAAAAAATAACAAAAAATAAAAATACAAATTTCATAAAACTGAAAATTCATAAAATGTTTTTAAAAGTAATTTTTTTTTGTAAAAACATTTTTTCCTCCAACAAATTTTTTTTCTGAGAAATCAAAATTTCGCATACCAATTTTCAAGCAATTCGCGTAATAAAATAATTTGTTTCGAAAATACCTTTCTCTGAAGCAAAAAATCATTCACAAGAACACTCTCCAAGGTTTTATGTAGCTGTAGTGCAAATTTGGACAAAATCGACCCAGTAGTTTCAGAGTCTATGGGCTACATACACTTAATTTTGAGAGCCGCTGTACCATATAAGGTTAGCAATTTTTTTTATAAAGTGTCTTTATTTCTCTTCTTTGGAACTATTAATTTATTATGCTTGTACCATTGTTGTTGACTTATGTATGTACTTGGGCTGGGACTATCCGCATATTCGAATATCCGGATATCCATACGGATATCCGTTGGTACGGATAAAATCCGGACGGCATGATATCCAGTTAATTTCGTTTGTGAAACTATCCGGATATCCGATTTATGAAGATCCGGTTAATAACCGTATTTTTGGATATCCAGTGAAAGCAACAAATTGATGTTCCATATATGTTTATTTAACATTAATAGCAATAAATTCGTGGGGCATTTAAATCAATTAACAGCGTTTTTTCAATATATAAACAAATGGCACTGTTCTTATTTTCACTTGTTTGTAAAATTGTAGCGTTTTAGTTTTTGACGTTAATTTAATAATCTACAAACATATTTTGTGAATAATTTTTCGACGTTTGCTTCGTTCAATTCTGATATGCAGATATTCAACTTTATATTCCGGACATGCGGATATCCGGATTTTCCGTTTACGTATCCGGATAGCCGAACAGCGGATATCCGGATAGCCGGATTTTTTGCTTAGCTATCCGGTTATTCGAATATCCGGTTTATCCGGATAGTTGAAAAATCCGAATGCAGTTCACAGCCCATAATATGTACGTGTATGGGAGAGCATAGCTTTTAATAAAATTTATACTTTCCTTTCTGCTAATTAACATGCGAATGATAGCATTTGGATGTCTTCCTCCACCTTCGCCTTGTTCTTTGCTAGAACATAGTATGTATGTACTTTATGCATATGTTCTTAAACACTTAACATATCAACGTCTTATGTGCTAACTACATACAAGCTTACTCATATTTGAAACATTTCTCATCGTGTTATTAACTGAAACTGTGTGTCCAAGTTGGCTGACCTCTAAAATATATATATATACACATAGTAAAATAGAGTAATAGTTGGAGCGTTCCATGGAGTTATCGAGCTCTGGCTTACGCTCAAATCTCATTGGAACGATCTGTATCAACTTAATGAGAGCTGGTAGCACTAATATAAAACATCTGCTTTGTTGAAAATAAGAAGAAGAAGCGTACACAAAAGATGAAGATACTCATAGAATTATTAACATTTAAATAGTTTCGCACGTAAACAAATTATTTATTTTCCTTACATTTTCTTCAAGTTGTCTACTCTTTCCGTGTTTTTGCTTTTAAATATGGCGAAATCTTTTATGTATACACATATGTACACATTTATTTCATTGCTATCATGGCTCAACTATATGGTTGGCTCATCTCATCAGCTGATTTTACTTTTTTATTTCACTGGAGTAGGGATTGTCAGAAGGAGATGGCAAAATCCAAATGAAACCAACACATTGACAACATTTTCTTACTACACACAAAAGCTGCTAAGTTTTATGTTTCCATTCTTCTAACACCACACGCTGATTTTGACAATCTGAACAAAGGTATGTTGTTGCTTTAGAGATGAGCCAACCATATAGTTGTGATACCTACTCAAAAGTGGTTAGCTGTCAAAAAATCTACTACAGAAAACGAAACGAACAGAACTGCTATGCGGATCCGAAATTGAACCAGATAAATATCAGGATCACAACGTTGTTGTTGCATTTGCATGTTAAATTTTTATCCGTATCTGGTTTACACGTCATTGGAACGTAACTAGTGTTTTAAAAATTCATACTGACTTCTAGTCACTTAATAGTTGCTAACTTCAGTGTGTCGTTTTTAAGTCTTTTTCACACTCCTCTTCTACTTGCTTTGATTGTTATTATGAGCCCAGCTTTTCCTTCCGTTGCTGTTGCATTAAATCTTGCTGCTTGCTATATATGAATCAATAATCATTATTCTATTTGCATGAGTATCATTTTTAAATATATTTTTTTTTAAATTTTTACTTTAGCCATTTTACGTTTTCACATACATATAGTTAATTTATGTGTGTACATTAGAGTGCGCCTTGTTTTAGAAGTTTTGTGCTATGAATCAAGAGTTCAGCTAGAAAATTTAATAAGGAAATATAAAATTGGAATTAAAAATTCTAGCACAAAATTTCAGAAAAAAATCTGCGGAAGACACAAAACGTTGAAAAGTTTACACATGCACTTTTTGCGTTTTTCCAGTTTTTTTTAAATAGGCAGGATCGCCATATTGTCCGGTTAATATCTTTTAATATTTTTATATGTAATTTTTAAATTGTAATTATTCCGATTTTTATTATAAATCTATATTTTCAAATTACATACATTAAATTCAACATTTTCTTTCATGATGTTATAATTCAAAAATAACTTAAATCTATATTTTTCTAATTTAACAAAGTTAAAATAAGTTAAGCAGAATTATAAACCCCACACCTTCTTCTTATATCTTTTTAAAGCAAACTTTAACATTTTACTAGAGCGCTCGATAAAATATGAAAAAAGCTCAACGTTAGATAGCGATTTCGATCCTGAAGCGATGTCGAAATGATCTCGAAGTGACCTTGAAAGCAATACCGTAGTTATCCTGAACTAATCCTACAATGTTTATTTATTCATTTTTTTTATTTATTTAGAGTTTGTACAAGGAAGACTTAGTCTTTTAGGCAGTACATCAATCCGATTAAGTTATTATACGGAAATGTTACAAAAAGAAATTTACTTATTCATCTAAAGATATAACATAACATATATAAATACAGAAAAGTTAAATACATACAAATTTTCAATAGTATAAATTATCATACGTTCACTTAAAACTTTAAAGATTTAGAGTAACTTAAGAGTTAAGAAAAGAAAATGCTGCTAGTTTGAAACATCCTGCATTTTTAATAGTTTTTGTTTTGGAGGGAAGTGAGGTCCATAGACAGATTGTACTGACAAAGAACAGTCTTGATGGTTGGATGGATGTTGTGTATTTAAAATTAGGGACCAATAGATTTAGGGTCCGAGTGGACTGACACAAATTTGGTTTTTCAAATAAGTAAGGGGAATTTTTGGAATGAAGTAGCTTATGCAAAAAGCATAGATTTCTATGTTTTAAGAAGTTATTAACATCACTTCCGAGAATTTGTACGGCATATGAAGAGATATGATTAAATTTCTTTTTAGAAAAAACGAAACGGGCAGCATTTTTTAAGGCAAGTTGCAATTTATTATGTGAAGACGAATCAAGATTACCGAATATAATTCCCCATACGAAATTTGAGGAATTATAAGAGATTTGACCAGCTTCATTTTTGTTTCACGTGGTAGTAAATAGGCAGTTCTGTACAAATTTCGAAGGGTATTATATTTTTCACCGACCATAAGGTTAACATGGTCAACACAAGTTAATTTAGAGTTAATTCTGAAGCCTAAATTGGTGGCCACGTCTTGGAATAATATTTGGTCTTCATTAAGTATAACTTCAGGAAGGCTGTTCACGTCACATGTTGCGCTCGATATTGCTAGCACCTTAGCTTTTGTTGCATCCAATGTCCTATGCGTGATAAGTCTTCATTCAGCCTGACGAATAAGTCTTCGGTAAGCCCAATAGGGCGTGACAAGTATATTTGTGTGTCGTCTGCGTAAAGGTGTATTTTGGCAACAAGGAACTATGTCGTTAATAAAAAGTGTAAACAATATTATTGGACCCAAAATAGATCCTTGTGGGGCACCAGATGTTATAAGCTTTAAGTTTGAGACATTATCATCGCATTGAACTTGCTGAAATCGAGCTGTGAGGTAGTTTTGGATTAGCTTTATAGCATAAGAGCTGAAGTTATAGTTTATTTCCAGCTTATGAAGAAGTATTCTGAAGTCAACTGTATCAAAAGCTCGTGATAAATCTAACAGTACAAGTACTGTACATTACGGTCATAGGCAGGGCGTATGTCT